>CM056380.1:66406587-66434028 GCA_029718625.1 Synaphobranchus kaupii
ATTACAGCAATCGCTGTTACGCTACGGTTTATTGCGTTTATTCAGAAGAAATTGAACAGCCCCAGAAGTAGGCTACTCCCCGAGAGATGAATTTTTCACTGTATGCTTTCAATTACGGAACATCACAGACAGTATGAATTAGACTAGATACTCATTCGTTTGTTTGCACGGATATGGCAATAATTGATTAATCATGTATTGTACTGACAGTGAATTAATCAAGTACCATTACATGCAAGTCCATTGAAAATTATAGTATTTACTGATACCATTTAACTTCTATGTGTACATGCCTTAATGTGCGACTGTGTGCGTGTGTGACAGACAGAGAGAGAGAGAGAGAGAGAGAGAGAGGAGAGAGAGAGAGGAGAGAGAGGAGAGAGAGAGAGAGAGAGAGAGAGAGAGGAGATAGCTTCAATGTCTAAATTGAGAGCGGAAATAAGATCCTGGTACTTTCCCTAGGTGTATCTCATCATTGTTATTGGAGATAGTGATAATGAATGGGAGATGCCCCACACCACCCCAGAAAAGGCTATTTGCATATCTGCATTAACTTCATATCTGTATATGTCATATGTCGCTGATCAACATATCTTTTTTTAAATTAAGGAAATAAATGCATGACTTTTTATTAGTGCTGTTCCATTGGAAGGAATTTATACTGCACATTGGAGTATACATTATACAGTTCCCACCAGAATTATAGGCAAGCTCAATTAATATGAGCAAAAAGTTCAGTATTAAATTCAGTTTATTGTTTATCATATGTCTTCTATGCTCAGGGAAATGAGAAAATTATGTAATTTAATTGTGATACCATTGATCAGAGGAAAAAACAAAACTTTAATGCAGAATAATTTTTATGTTGAAGAAGATGTGTGTCACAATTATTGGCATCCCTGTATTTAATAGTTTGTGCACCCTGGCTTTTCCAAAATAACAGCACTGCATCTTCTCCTGTAATGTTTGGTGAGGTTGGAGAACACTAGCACTACCATTCTCTGTACAGAATCTTCCCAGATCCTTTAGGGTCCTTTCCTCACTTGTGGACTTTGCAGAACCTTGATTCTGTGGTCAGTGAACATTTCTGTGTATATTTTGAGGTATGCTTTGGATCATTGTCCTGCTGGAAGATCCATCCACGACCCACTTTTAGCCTTCTGGCAGAGTTTGGTCTAAAATCTCCCGATGAAGTCCATGTTGCCATGTAGGCTAACAAGGTTCCCAGGACCTTTGGAAGAATAACAGCCCCACAACATCACAGATCCACCACCATACTTCAGAATAGGAATAGAATAACTTTTATGTTCCCGTTAGGGAACTTCAGTTGTAGTTTCCAGCAGTAAAAAATACATTGACAGTGGGGGCAGACCCACAAACCACAAACAAACATGTTAAATAAAGACATTCAATTGAATCATAATGTTTCACATTATAGTGAAGGATGTGTGATTATGATTTGATTAAAATGGACTATTATTATTAGTATTATGATCAAAATTATATTAAATAAAATAAAATAAATATGAATTATGATGAAAAATTGAGCATCAAAAGCAATAACCAGTTCCTCATCTGCCTTTACTGTCTTGAGATGTCCCAATGCCATTAAGCGGTCTCAGCCGTAGGGACAAAGATGTTTCGGCTCTTTTGGCTTTAAGGGGCAAGGACCTTAATCTTCACCTGATGGAAGAATCTCAAAGAGAAGGTTCAGTGGATGTGATGGAAGGGCTATAATCCTCTTTCATTTTTTAATTGTATGCTCCTCATACAGGTGTCTCAGCGGTTTTGTTGTTCCCTATGATTTAGTAGCCTGTACTGTCACCCTCTCCATCTTCAGTTGCCTGATTTCACTTAATGAGCCAAACCAAGCTGTTAGGCTAGAGGTCAGCAGCTGACTCAAGGAAGCAGGTGTAAAATGCTTGCAGTACTGACTGGCTCACGTCCAGATTCCTGAGTTTCCGGAGGAAATACAGCCTTTACTGACACTTTGCATGCACTCGATGACAGTTTGCCTCCAAGGTCGGTTTATTATCAATGATGGTACGCAGATATCGGTACTCCTCCACTCTTTCAACTGTTTTGGCTCCGAAGGTAAGGGGCCTCAGCGGGGGACGGCTCATGCCGGAAGTGGGAATAAGGCTCTATTTCGCAATAACTATTCCTATTATAATAACAAAACCGCCTTTGGTATTTTTTTTTGCAAAAAGCTCAATTTTCGTCTCTCTCTGACCATAGCACCCGGTTACAATCTAAATTCCGGTATCATTGAACAAACTCCAAGCGCTTACATTTGTGGTTTGATGACAGCAGAGGCTTTCTTTTGGCAAGCCTTTAATAGCTTGCTGGCATAGAGGGAGGTAGAATCTAATTGTACTTTTGGAGACTTAGTGACCCCGGGATGCAACCAACATCTGCGATTCTCCATCTGCGATCCTTGGAGAAATGTTTGCCTCTCAAGCCATCTTTCTCACTGTGCGTGGGGGCAGGCTACAATTGCGTCCTCTTCCAGGCAGGTACATCACAGCCCCATTTGCTTTGAACTTCTTAATCACTGCCCTAATGGAGGAAATAGGTAGTTTCAGACATTAAGCTAGTTTTCTATAGCCATAGCCTGATTTATGATGGTCAACAAACTTTTGTCTCATTTCATTTGTGGGTTCTCTGATCTTCCCCATGTTGATGGATGAGTAAGGGGTTTTGGCCTGTTTTTCACCTCATACCCCAGTGAAACTTTTGTTTGTAACTAATTCAAGCCTTGCCACTAATTGTGACACGTTTATTTGAGAAAATTTATATTTTTTATGAGGATTTTTTTCTTTGAATAATTTATATTTTGCCTAAATTAAAGGTTAGATGTTTCTCATATTTTATATTTTGAGTGTAAGGTCATGCTGATATCTATGCTAGACTGGTTTTTCCTTTAATTTGTCACCCATACAGTGAGCACCATAATTTATTGGACAGTGACACATTTTTTGTTATTTTTGTTCTGTACTCTAGTACTTTGAGTTTGAAAGGATACAATGCCACTGGGGTTGAAGAACAGACAGTCAGCTTTAATTTGAGGGTATGGTCATCCATATTGGATGAACTGTTTAGAAATTATATAACTTTTTGTTCAGATCAGCATGTCTCCACTTCTCGTTAAAGCATGAACACAGCATAACAGCTACTAGCCTACTTTTCCACGAGCAACTGAAAGTCAGCGTTCTTTCTGATTTTCATGATTTTCTTTCTAACCCACTGAAATGATTCACTGTGAATAATTAGCTGAAAGAGGAAGATGAAAAACCGGCAAATATAACAAGAAATAGCCCAAATTATGACAATCCGCAAAAAGTAATTTCCCCCTGCACAATAACATAAAAAAATAGCCCAATTGGGCTGGAATATGCCCAGTCTGGCAACACTAAACACATACGTTGGAAGGGTGTGAACAAGGCAAACTTAGTGGGTGGAGCAAAGCAAGTTGATTGACAGATTGTGCTCGTTGGGAAAGCGGTAAATATATATAGAAATAAATAAGTAAATAGGGAAATAAATTGGGAAATATATATGGAAATAAATTAATTAATATATAAGAAATATCTTAAATTAATTGCACATACATTTCTATATTCATTCCCAGATTTATTTATTTCCAAATTATTTTTTAAATTTTTAAATTTATTTATTTATTTATTTATCTATTTATCATTGTGGCACTCTCAGTGTTCCATACAAAGTAGTTCCAATGTACTCAAAATAAGAATTTAATACAGATAACTGTCATATCACATAGAGCTTTCTAAATTAAGCATTTGTGAAAAGGCAACACTATTTAAATGTAATATTTAATATGTGTATTTCATATAAATATTTCAGTTTTTTTAAATATTGAATTGGATGGAAATAAAATAATTCCTCATATGATAATGAAGCCTAGGAATAGCCTGTACAGTGAGCACCATAATTCATTGGAGTGACAAATTTTTTGTTATTTTGGTTCTGTACCCTAGAACTGAGTTAGAAAGGATACAATGACAATGAGGTTGAAGTGCAGACTGTTAGCTTTAATTTGAGGGTATTTTCATCTATATCGGATGAACTGTTTACAAATTATAGAACCTTTTTTGAAAACCTACATAGTCCGCCCCCATTTTCGGGCATCAAAAAATGTTGGACAGTTTAACAATGTAAAGTAATCAGTTTCTTTAAATATTTGGTCGCATATCCTTTGCATGCCAATGACTTCCTGATGTCTGTGATACTGCCAGAAATGCAGTAGATATGGATAGATCACTTTAAGGGTTGTTTCTCCTGACAAATGTTCCTATTGAACTCTATGGAAAAATAAGTCGGGAGAAGAAACCCTTCAAGTTATCAAACCATAATATACAAATAAAATACAATGCATGTATGGCAGCAGAGTGATGGTTTAAGGCTTGTTTGATACGTCAGACCCTTGATGACTTAGAGCCATTTAGCCAACCATGTGTTCCATACTGTTCCAGTGTAATTTACAGCTAAATCTACCCCCCAATTCCCATAGATACCCATTGAAATGCAGAGAGGTTATAGTATCGCTTGTAGGAGTACCAGAAAATAATATATCAAGTGTCTTTTGATATTGTTGGGTCACAGACATCAGGAAGTCATAGCATGCAAAGGATATGCGACCAAATATAAAAAATGATTACTTTATGTTAAACTGTCCAATATTTTTTGATGCCTGAAAATGGGGGGGGGGGGGGGGGGCTATGTACAAAAGGTTCTATAATTTCTAAACGGTTCATTCGATATGGATGAAAATACACTTGACAGTCTGCTTTCAACCTCCTAGTCATTGTATCCTTGCAAACTCAAAGTGCTAGAGTACAGAACCAAAATAACACAAAATCTGTCACTGTCCAATGAATTATGGTGCTCACTGTATGTGTGTGTGTGTGTGTGTGCGTGTGTGTGTGTATGTGTTTGTGTGCATGTACGCGTATGTCTCCCTACATTATGTGCATATTTGGTTTATGATTTCTAAAAGAGTGATTTTCGCATGCATGGTTACATTTAGAATGGGTTTTGAAATGAAACCATTTCAACCATTTAAAAAATGAAATAGCACATGTCATGTTTCATTTGACAAGCATTTTATCATTATTCCAACTTTTATCATAAATGGCATGTCATCCAGCACATAAAGTTGCCTATAAATGGTGCACAGTTGCATGCAGTCAGGGCAAACTTGTCATGCGCATTATGACCAGTAATTACATGTAAACTATCTTGACAAGTGATACTATTTGTGTTTAACATAGTTAAAACTCAACAGTAACCTATTGTATCTCTATTCTTTCTGTTTACTCTCCTTCTATGTTGCTTTGTCTTTCAAATGCAGCTTCAGTCCGGATAAGTGAATAAACTGTGCTTTAATGTTATACATTGACTGAATTACATAGAGCTATCAGGTTCCTTTAAATTTTTTGTTCAGCAAACTAATATACAGCATAGTTACATTGCTATAGTTTGGGGCTAGATTGTTAGCCAGCTCAGAACTGGGTAATTTATTTGGGAAGCTAGTTTGCCAGCTAGCCATCATTGCTTGTACCTAAAGAAGGCCATATGGGTTGCTTGACCCTGTTTAAATAATAAAATAGGCTGACCAGACATCCTCTTTTGCTGGATAGCTCTTCTTTTTGGGATAGAGAATATACTGTATGTCCAGGTGGGATTTCTAAATTCCCAAAATGTTCGGTTTTGCTCATTCTAGTAGACTGTATATAAACAAACAAATATCCTAGTATAATGTTCATAACGCCTGCCCGCCCCTTTCCTCTTATTTTGAAATCCATATATAGCCTAAATAAAAACATGCAATCTTTGATTAACCTATATGAGTTTCTGTATTATTAAAAAAGGGTCTGTACAGTACCAGCAGGCATAGTTTGGTTGAAAAGACATTAGCCTAGACATCAGATTCTGGTTGAATGTGTTTGTAGGCACTTTCTCAATTTTACAGCTAGCTAGGTGACATTCTGGTAGTGTCCAATGCAAAAATGCAGTCAATAATACACCTATCAGTATCTGCTGAAACATTATATTTTAACTGGTTATACTACATGTTATTTGTACCAAAACATACTAAAATATCTTAATTTGCTGTAAAATTTATTCATCTGATATATCAGTCAGGGTTCCATTGCTGTTAGTCTGTTCAGATAACCTTCTTTTTTTTAAAATTTGTTTCTGATTTTTTCCTGTTTTTCTCCCAATTTGGTAGCCAATTGAACCCCTATTCTAATTCAATTCCCCCTGTGTAGCAACCACTAGAGAATCACCGCTGCACAACCCTGTCAGCCGGTACACTGCAAAAACCAAATCTTAACAAGTATTTTAATCTTATATTCAAACTTTAGAATCTTATTTCTGTTACTTTTTTGCTAAATAAAACAAACTATCTGCCAGTGGGGTGAGATAGTTTTACTCATTTCAAGATTTGTCAGTGGGGTAAGATAATTTCACTTGTCAAGCAAAAAGTAACTTAAAACATGCTAATATTTTCCACTTTTGAGAAAAAAATAAGATTTTTAAGTCTCATTACAAGATTAAAACACTTGTTAAGACAGACATTTTTGCAGTGTAGTAGACGGAGGTCGCCACGTCATTATTCAGGGCACGACTCCTCCAAGCCTGACTGTGATTCCAACTCGCCCAGGGCCGCTATATGCGCAGCGATTCTCTCCGAGCCCCTCCCCCCACCTGCCAGTTGCCGCTCCCACAGGGCACCGGCCATGGTCGGATCTGGCAGGACCGCGGCGCAAACCCCGATCCTCGGAGTACAACTGCACCGACTGAAAGTATGCGCCTTTACCGCTGTACCACCGTGAGGCCCTTGTTCAGATAACCTTGATTTATGCCCCCCATGCCGTTAATATAAATCACATCTTTAACACAAATGAACAGCACTTTCACAGTTAAATGTGATTTATCAGAGGGCAACCATTAACCATATATATTGTTTGGAATTGAGATAAAGATAATGTGTATTTATTATTTAGCATAGCTTTTATATCTCTATTGCTTGAAAACCCTAACAATGTCCTGGGTATATTTGACCCAGGCTAATAGTTTCACATGTGCTAATAAGTAAACGAAACACAGGGATTAAAAGGTTGCTGTCTCTCTTCTCTAGTTTGCAAAGACTGTTAACGCTTGAGGCCGTTTCAGATTTGATGACATTTGGGGACTTGCTGTTCCCTCGCAGTGCAATGCCTCTTCAGGCGACTTTTCACCCACCAAACAGAGAGGTTTGTCTTCCTTCCATGTGTTTCATTAATCAGGATATTGCGATTTAGCCAGATTCCCTTATTTAACCACGGTACAATCCACAAACAGTCAGTTCTATACTCACCTTCCATGACCTCTCTAGCGGCATAGACATCACCAGATGACCTGGTATAGACCCCTTGTCTTTGTCTGTGACTCCTATTTTGATGTAATGGCTCTGGAACCAGTGACTGGTCTCTTTAAATATGAAGGAGCCAACAGGCGAGATGGCAGGGGAGGGACACATTTTTCTTCAAGTGAGCTGTTCTGTAAGAGGAACATCTAAAAGTGAGCTGTAAAATCACAAATGACACCTTTATGTTGGGAAGTATGGCTTTATTCATGTACTGTAGCATAGCCTGCAGATTATTGTTGAAGTGAAACAAAGGAAAACAAAGTAAAAGTCTTGCCATGTGTTTCTTCCACCCATGAACTCAGTCACCTTCACTAATTAGTTCTGCCTCCTGGCTGAAGAATTGTGCTAAATAGAAAATCCAGGTGATTGGAACAAAATACTGGAGAGGACCTCTGACGTGTATTGAAATACTGTTGTATTTTACTTTAGTAATTCCACACTATGGACGTACTCATTACTGTGTAACTGGAAGCTTTGACCAACTCGGCACACCAAGTTCTCTTTGGAAATTTCATACATCTCTGATCAAGTGAAGTTAGAGGTCTTAGTAACTGCAGTTCTTTTAAAAGTAAAAAATAAAACAACAGAAAAAAGTCTTATTTTTCCCAAGTTTAACCCCTTCTCGAGCACCACCATTGACTACAGGCAGAATCCTGGTCTCTTCTGTAAGGTAACCCTTATACAATATACCAGTGCTAGTTAAGGGATTAAATAAAACATTTCAATGTCTGTAAGACACATCTAAAAGTCTTGCACAAGTTTCTCATTGCTTTGCATGGAAGCTAAAGTCACAGTCTGCAATTGAGCCGATGGATGGAATGACTGTACATTATCACTGAATGCTTATTGTCTCAGTTGTATTCATATCAAAAGACTTAGGAATGTTTAGGAATTCTGATTAACACTTTTTATGCACAGAGTGCTAACCAAACACTTTTATAGATATTCCCCTGGTAAACCAAGTGACACACACCATATGTGTAGTTATTGACATAAGCATTTATGCAGGTCTATGTAATGCTTATGATAGTACCATGATGTGCCAATGAAAGATGTATATGGCTGAAATGAAAGACCATTCAAAAAAGTGTTACTGAAATTTACTTACGGTGAAGATGGAGAATTCGGAATTCACGTTTTTTCACCAAACACAATGGCACAATACAATTATATATATATATACACAGTTGAAGTCGCAAGTTTACATACACTTAGGTTGAAGTCATTAAAACTCATTTTCAACCACTCCACAGATTTCATGTTAGCAAACTATAGTGTTGGCAAGTCACTTAGGACATCTACTTTGTGCATGACACAAGTAATTTTTCCAACAATTGTTCACAGACAGATTATTTCACTTTTAATTCACTACATCACAATTTCAGTGGATCAGAAGTTTACATACACTAAGTTGACTGTGCCTTAAAATTTTTAATATTTGGTCGCATATCCTTTGCATTCCATGACTTCCTGATGTCTGTGATCCAACAAAATCTAAAGACTTTTGATATCTTATTTTCTGGTACTCTTACAAGCGATACTATAACGTCTCTGCATTTGAATGGATCTCTATGGAACCAACACTCATGGTGGGTTTGGCGTAAAGAGAAGGATGGCTATACCGAAAATAACCTGATCTCCACTGTTAAATATGCTGGAAGTTCCGTGATGTTGTGGGGCTGTTTTTCCTCCAAAGGCCCTGGGAACCTTGTTAGGGTACATGGCATCATGAACTCCATGAAATACCAGGACATTTTCAATCTGAATCTGGCTGCCTCTGCCAGGAAACTAAAACTTGGTCATCGTTGGATCTTCCAGCAGGACAATGATCCAAATCATACGTCCAAATCAACACACAAATGGTCAAAACAAAATCAAGCTTCTGCCATGGCCATCTCAGTCCCCTGACTTAAACCCCATTGAAAACCTGTGGGCTGAGCTGAAGAGGAGAGTGCACAAGAGAGGACCTAGGACTGGAGAGATTCTGTAAAGAGGAATGGTCTCAGATTCCTTGCTCTGTATTTTCCAACCTTATTAGATGTTACGGGAGAAGACTCAGTACTGTTTTTGTTACACTCTCCGTTCCCTCTCAGTCCCCGTCCCCATTTCTGCTCCGTGTTTTGCCCTTTCCCTCACGTCTCTTGTCTTGTTTTTACGTTTCCCTGTTTGTCTTGGTGCAGGCTGGGCGTGGTTTCCCTCCTTGTTTCTACTAATTCTCTCTCGCATTTCCTCTGCCTATCACATTCCTTTCCCCGCTTGCATACATTCTCACGCTGCATGCACTCATTAGCTCATTAACTCCACTATATATTCTCCCGGTCTTTGTTGTCCTATGCCAATTTGTTGAGTCTTGTTGCTGTAAAAACTCTAGTCTTGTCTGGTCTCGTAACCCACAGTCATAGACTTGTTTTGTCTAGCTAATCTACAGTCATAGTCTTGCTTTGTCTTGCTATCTAACACTTCATAGTCTTGCTTCGCCTTGCTAACTAACACTTCATAGTCTTGTTCGTGCTTTGCTGAAACTAACGCCTTGTTTATTGTTCTGCTTGCCCGCCAGCCTGCAGCCATCTCCTAGCTCTACGCCACGCATCCCTGTCTCCCGCATCCCGATCTCCCTCTACTACGCCTACCCAGGATTCAGCCACTATCCAGCACTTTGCCTGCTCCTCTCTTCCGCTCTGCCCCTGTTCACGCCATCCCAGGATCCAGTCCCTTCCTTAATCTCCCCATATTTCTGGAGTCGTGGATGAAGTAATAAAAGGCTCCCAGTCACCATTATTGTATTCTCTCTCTGATTTGTGCATTTGAGTCCAGCCCCTCTACGGATCTTTAACAGTTTTATTGGCAAAGGGAGGTTTTACAAAGTATTAAATGCAGGGGTGCCAATAATTGTGGCACACGTGGTTTTGCTAAAAAATAATGATTTCTTGATGAGGGATTCTTTTTTTCTCAGAATAAATTTACTTCAATTAAAGGTTGGATTTTTCTAATTTTTTCAGTGTGAGATTAAGCTAATTCACCTTTAAGCTTTTTTATAACCCTTTTTACTCATCTTTACCAGGGATGCCAATAATTGTGGATGGCACTGTACATATATATATATATATATATATATATATATATATATATATATATATATATATATATATATATAAATTATGTAATACAATAGAATACTCTCCCTTTCAAAAGTATGTCATTCATTGAGAGATAACTGGAGTACTAATGACATATGCTGCTTAATTGACTATGAATCCTGACTCAGTGTGAAAGCTGACTCAGTGTGTTCTGTAAAATGCAATTTGGATGGATTGCATGCTTATAATGTAGACACAGTTCATAGCATCGGATGTCATTACTCTATTATGATGAGACTCATGTGGATGATGATATTATATAAATTGTTTTCCAAGCAGATATCAGCATTTCTCAATGGGCCAGAATGGCAATAACTGCAAATATCAGGAGGAAAGTCAAGCCAGTTGGTATGTTGACTTTTAATAAAATGGAAATTCAATTATTCAATATATATATATATATATATATATATATATATATATATATATATACACCGATCAGCCACAACATTAAAACCACTGACAGGTGAAGTGAATAACATTGATTATCTCGTTGTTATTTTGGTTCTGATTTAGCTGTAAATTACACTGGAACAGTATGGAACACATGGTTGGCAAAATAGCTCTAAGTCATCAAGGGTCTGACATATCAAACAAGCCTTAAAACTATCACTCTGCTGCCAGAAATACAGTAGATATGGATGGATAACTTGAAGGGTTTCTTCTCCTGACTTATTTTTCCATAGAGTTCAATAGGAAAATTTGTCAGGAGAAACAACCATTAAAGTGATCCATCCATATCTACTGCATGTCTGGCAGCAGAGTGATGTTTTAACTCTATTTACTTTGGCCCTTCAGAGGCAATTTCCACCTGGTTTCTACTAGTTTTATTTAAATGTCAATATCTAAAAAAATATTCCCTGCACATCCATGGTTTTAAGTTTGAACTGAAGAAGAAGCTGTATCATTCAGAAATTTGCTACAGAATACATTTATTTCAGAATAGTCACATACAGTATATATATAAGAACCATAACATACGTCGCCTAATATATTTAAATACGTTTAAAAAATAACGTACGAAAGCGCGTGTGTATTTGCACAAGAACAGCAACGTATTTCAGCCCTAAGTGCGACGGGTGGTCGCTGTGGAAATGTCGACTGTACGGGACTTTGGCGAAATGTAACAAGATAAACTCTTCAGGGTTCATCAGAAAACAGTTGTAGCTGAATATATTTGTAAGTACTTGGTTTCTTAAACATATTTATACGAGAGATTTTGGAGAAAAAAATTAGGTGTCTTCTAAACCGAAAGTGCATCAGGTACTGTATATAGTACAATAAGCAAGGGAAAACGGCGAATGCTCATTTGTACAACGTTTTGAAAAAATATTGTTTCTATACGTGAACATGATTTTCTTAGCATGTATAAACAGTGCATTTTATGCATTTTACAGTCTGTGGCTGTAGCCAGAGGAGGGTCGTAAGTGATTTGGGCTATGAATAGCGGCCTCCTAATTTATTGCACTGCAGTGTAACTGGAGAAGCTGAGGTTTTCGCAAGAGGCTACCCTTTAAAAAAAAATGCGTCAAAATTTACGGGGTTTTCTTAAAGCTGTAGTTTATAATTTCAGACAAACATGAATACTATAATTGAGACGGATACGTCTCAACCACTAGGGGTGAAGTTTATAGAGTTAAGGCTCGTTTGATACCTCAGACCCTTGATGACTTACAGCCATTTTAGCAAACATGTATTCCATGCTGTTCCAGCATAATTTACAGCTAAATCTAGTCCCACCCCCCAATTCCCATAGAGATCCATTCAAATGCAGAGACGTTATAGTATCGCTTGTAAGAGTACCAGAAAATAAGGTATCAAGAGTCTTTTGATGTTGTTGGGTCACAGACATCAGGAAGTCATGGCATGCAAAGATATGTGACCAAATATAAAAAAAATATTACTTTATTCAATATATAAATGCAGGGGTACCAATAATTGTGGCCAACGTGGTTTTGTTAAAAATAATTATTTCTTGATGAGGGATTTTATTTTCACATAATCAATGAACGTCAATTATAGGTTGGATTTTTCTCATTTTTTCACTGTGAGATTAAGCTAATTCACCAAACGGTGAATTTTCTATAACCCTTTTTACCCATCTTTACCAGGGGTACGAACAAATTTGAGCATGTCTGTATATCAAAGTTAATTTTATATATATATCAAAGTTCATTGTATATATATCAAAGTTCGCTGTATATATATATCAAAGTTCGATGTACTGTATATATATTAAAGTCCGATTTCTATATATATCAGAGTTCATTGTTCATTGTATATACACTGCCCGGCCAAAAAAAAAGTCGCACACTCTAATATTTAGTTGGACCGCCTTTAGCTTTGATTACGGCGCGCATTTGTTGTGGCATTGTTTCGACAACCTTATGCAATGTCACAACATTTATTTCCATCCAGAGTAGCATACGTTTTTGGCTGAGATCTTGTATTGACGAAGGGAGAGTCGACCCACTCCGTAAAGTGTTCTCCAGCACATCCCAAAGACTTTCAATGGGGTTAAGCTCAGGAATCTGGTGGCTAATTCATGTGTGAAAATGATTCCTCATGCTCCCTGAACCACTCTTTCACAATTTGAGCCCGATGAATCTTGGCATTGTCATCCTGGCATATGCCCATTGATGGGATAACCTGGTCATTCAGTACATTCAGGTACTTCGCTGACTTCATTTTATTGCTGCATAATGTTGCTGAGCCTAGACTTGACCAACTGAACCAACCCCAGATCATAACACTGCCTCCAGAGGCTTGTACAGTGGGCACTATGCATGACGGGTGCAATGGCGACTTTTTTTTTGGCCGGGCAGTGTATATCAAAGTTCAATATATATTTCCTGTTTGGCTTGCCATATAGGCTATCTATGTATACAGTATATAGAAGGGTGACGAATTAAAGGAAAAACCAACATAAAGCATACCTGCCAAGTCTCACGGTTTACCCGTGAGTCTCACTGTTTTCTGTCTTTCCTAGTGTCTCATGGCCATGAAACGGAAATCTCATGTTTTTTCCCCCACCCTTCCAACTTTTTCTTTCTAACAATAAACTATGAAAGTGGCCATTGTTTATTTTTCAATCAGCCGCATCTACTCTCAGACAAATTAGGGGTGTTTGAGAACAATGTACCTATATAGCGTGATAAGCAGTCGCAGCTCTTTAGCTGTATTCACCCCTTCCTACAGAAAATGGTTGCGTCTGATATATACCCGAGATTGGGTACGCAGCCAAAGATATAGAACATAAAGATGGATGAAGAGTGGTCAGCAAAACGACCCCGTTACGCGAGTAAGTTTTCCTCACAATGGACGGTTCAATACAGTTATATTGAACGGTCAAAATTAGGTCATCAGTTGACTTACTGCGCTATGTCGGCGAGATGTGAAAAGAGCAGCATCGGGGGTTTACGACCACAAAATGCAAACTGAACAGTGTCAGCAACTGCTTCTATTTCCAGGTCACTCCTGAAATGTAAAAGAGCACAGCACTATGCCTAATTGGCAAGTGGAGAGTCGTATCTGATTTGTCACATTTCCATAAGCAGGACATTATAAAACAAGGGAAAATATGCTGAACCTATGGGTTGCCAAACTGACAGATTTATTGTATTTAGTGTCATCATTAAGGCAAAATAACGTTATGTATGTTATTAATCAAAATTAGAATGCAGGTAGCCTAATGAACTTCGGATGAAGCTTGAACATGAGTTCATTGCATAATCAATGAAATTCGTTAAACAAGCAGGCTAATTTGGCGTTTTCTAAGGTGAGACGGAAGCAATTGGTCGCTTATTCTCAGCTGTTGCAGGTGCTTTTAACGAAATTTAACCGCATATATTTTGTAAACAGCACTGTCAGGAATTATCGGGAACTCATAATGGTTAGCCCGAATAATATTGATCATAGGCTACTATTGATCCATATAGCCTATTCCTTGATCGCACTAAACACGCACGAGCATGTCTGTTTCGCCATCATAAGCAATCCGCCAAGGTGGAAAAGCAGGCTTTTAAAGGGAATGGGATATGACATTTTGATTGGTTTATTGCATGCCATGCCCAAAACACACCTATAATTAATGAAGAGACTAGGTTCAGCCCAGTTGCACCTTGCGCCGTGCTTAGCGCCCAAAAAACATGCCGCTAAAATAGCAAAAGTGGACTTGGACACGCCCTAAATGGACTTAGCGCCATGCGCTTAGACCAAGCGCCAAGATCGCCAAGATAGGGCCCTTTATCATACCTGCCAATCTAACACAAGCAGAGCAGAGAGATCTCAGAGTGAAAACCTGTGTAAACATGTGCAGAGTTAAGGGGGGGGGGTGCGGGGGTTTGGGGGGATCTCCTCCCCTTGTGACTTCTTAGAGAATACTATTCAATTCATCAAGTAAATAAGGAAATTAAAATGTTTTTTATTCAAACCTCTTACGATAGTAACCACAATAACACACATTAAAAACAACATCCTGTTACACACATATCCTGGTAGCCTAAACTGCCATGTATTTTACACGTGTTTACTATTCCTGAACTTAACAAATCAGATCCGACTCTCCACTTGCTAATTAGGCATAGTGCTGTGCTCTTTTACATTTCAGGAGTGACCTGGAAATAGAAGCAGTTGCTGACACTGTTCAGTTTGCATTTTGAGGTCGTAAACCCCCGATGCTGCTCTTTTCACATCTCGCCGACATAGCGCAGTAAGTCAACTGATGACCTAATTTTGACCTTCAATATAACTGTATTGAACGGTCCATTGTGAGGAAAACTTACTCGCGTAACGGGGTCGTTTTGCTGACCACTCTTCATCCATCTTTATGTTCTATATCTTTGGCTGCGTACCCAATCTCGGGTATATATCAGACGCAACCATTTTCTGTAGGAAGGGGTGAATACAGCTAAAGAGCTGCGACTGCTTATCACGCTATATAGGTACATTGTTCTCAAACACCCCTAATTTGTCCGAGAGTAGATGCGGCTGATTGAAAAACTAGACGTCTCAAATAAACAATGGCCACTTTCATAGTTTATTGTTAGAAAGAAAAAGTTGGAACGGTGGGGGAAAAAACATGAGATTTCCGTTTCACGGCCTTGAGACACTAGGAAAGACAGAAAACAGTGAGACTCACAGGTAAACCGTGAGACTTGGCAGGTATGCTTTATGTTGGTTTTTCCCTTAATTCGTCATCCTTCTATATACTGTATACATAGATAGCCTATATGGCAAGCCAAACAGGAAATATATATTGAACTTTGATATACACTGCCCGACCAAAAAAAAAGTCGCCATTGCACCCGTCATGCATAGTGCCCACTGTACAAGCCTCTGGAGGCAGTGTTATGATCTGGGGTTGGTTCAGTTGGTCAAGTCTAGGCTCAGCAACATTATGCAGCAATAAAATGAAGTCAGCGAAGTACCTGAATGTACTGAATGACCAGGTTATCCCATCAATGGGCATATGCCAGGATGACAATGCCAAGATTCATCGGGCTCAAATTGTGAAAGAGTGGTTCAGGGAGCATGAGGAATCATTTTCACACATGAATTAGCCACCAGATTCCTGAGCTTAATCCCATTGAAAGTCTTTGGGATGTGCTGGAGAACACTTTACGGAGTGGGTCGACTCTCCCTTCGTCAATACAAGATCTCAGCCAAAAACGTATGCTACTCTGGATGGAAATAAATGTTGTGACATTGCATAAGGTTGTCGAAACAATGCCACAACAAATGCGCGCCGTAATCAAAGCTAAAGGCGGTCCACCGAAATATTAGAGTGTGCGACTTTTTTTTTGGCCGGGCAGTGTATATACAATGAACAATGAACTCTGATATATATAGAAATCGGACTTTAATATATATACAGTACATCGAACTTTGATATATATATACAGCGAACTTTGATATATATACAATGAACTTTGATATATATATAAAATTAACTTTGATATACAGACATGCTCAAATTTGTTCATACCCCTGGTAAAGATGGGTAAAAAGGGTTATAGAAAATTCACCGTTTGGTGAATTAGCTTAATCTCACCGTGAAAAAATGAGAAAAATCCAACCTATAACTTGTAAACACTAATTAGAAGGGGAAAATGGACCCTTCTGGATTAGTAAATAATTTATTACACTCACCTCCTCTTGCTTGACACTGGGGATATGAGGATAAATAAAATAGGACTGAAATTCAAGGTAGCTAATGAATTACATGGAAACATATCCAAGGTTTGAGAATAAGAGGAGCTAAATAGGTCCCTTGTGTGCTGCCTAAGTTATATCAGCCACAGTACAGCTGGTATTGTGCACCAGTTTTATATTTATCCACAGCCGGGTTTTTATATTACATGTATGCATTTGAAATAAAATTGGGATTGAAACACAGCCAAAATTCACTTTCTATGATTGGGCCTTCATAAGCACTACATAGACATTCATAAATGCTTATGTTAATAACAGTAAATAGGGATAGGGCACATGTCACTTGCTGCATCTGTTGTGGCATGATATGACTTATACAGTATATTTGTGGTTATTGACAAAAGCATTTATGAATGCATATTCAGTGCTTCTATCAGTGTATCTATTAAGAAGGACCATTCACAGAAAGTGATATCACAATTTTGGTAACACCCTTCCTTTGAAGGGTCCTTCATAAGAGCTATATAACTTCTTCATACACACTACACAGAGCATTCATAAACACTAAATAAACATTCATAAGTACTTATGTCAATGACCACAAATAGGCATAGGGTGTGTTATGTGTGTATGCAGTGTCATGTAAACACGTAAATGTTATGCTAGACATTTTGGGACTCTGGCTTTCTGATCATGAGACTGGGCCTTCTGCGGAGTCGTTCACAATTAACACTCCTGATCAGACTGAGACACAATGGAGTGTCTGTACATTTCTTCATGTGACTCTGAGATGAACACAGACTGCTTGATCAATCAGGCAGCGGGTTGGGCAGGAACTCCCCCCTCTTTTGAGAAGGAGAGGGGGGACCCCAATTTAACACACGCACGCACACCCTGAGGTGATTGTAAATGGCTGATCCATCTGTGTATATTGATGGTTCCAAGGAAATGAGCCAGTCAATTGTATGGGTGCCCTAAAGCCATCTACCAATTGGGATAAAAGGAAATTTGACCATAAAAACCCATGGAACTTTACCAACTTTGCTCTGATGGGAAAGACACAGTCTTACCCTTACCAGATGCACCACTGAATCCGGACAGCTCTGATGGGAAAGACGCAGTCTTACCCATATCAGACGCACCACTGAACCCGGACGGCTCTGATGGTAAAGACGCTGTCTTACGCCTACCAGACGCACCACTGAAACCCTTCTTCTACGTTTCCCAACCGCATCTCGCCTGATCACCGAGACAGAGTTGGCCTGCCACCGTCCACAGAATAAACCAAGCTGGTTTATTTTCAACAGCTGTTTTGAGGACACGTTTCTTCTACTGTCTCCCTTGCGGCCGGACCCAAGTGGAGATCTGTGCACGTCCACGTCGACCTGACTGGAAACCTGTCGCGACCCGACTTCAGAGAAGAAGTCTCCAGGAGTCCACGCACCTGCCGGGACCTTGGACCAGCTGACAAGCTGACATCACTTACGGAATCGGGACTGGCCTTCCCTTTGTTACCGTTAACCCTTAGATGCATAAGTGGGTCATAAATGACCCAGTGAGGTCGTTTTCTTGCAATATCTTTGTAATTAAAAGTTGTTATGATTTCATATTCCAGCTATTCCTCAAAAAACATGTTTTTGATATAATGGCATTTAAATTTTTAAGGTAACTTTTATACTTTTCAAGAAATTGTAGTTTTTGTATTACTACCCCAAGCTTCCATAAGTGGGTCAAAAATGACCCACATGCATTTCCTGTGGAATCTCATGGGAACCTTTCATTCTCATCAACTGTGGCTGTCAGGAATATATTTACTGTGGACAACAATTACTATATCAGAATTGTCACCCCTCAAGAAGATTATTTTACACAACAAGATCTGATACATGTACAGTTGAAGTCGGAAGTTTACATACACTTAGGTTGAAGTCATTAAAACTCATTTTTAACTACTCCACAGATTTCATGTTAGAAAACTATAGTGTTGGCAAGTCAGTTAGGACATCTACTTTGTGCATGACACATCATTTTTCCAACAATTGTTTACAGACAGATTATTTCACTTTTAATGCATTATATCACAATTCCAGTGGGTCAGAATTTTGCATACACTACATTGACTGTGTCTTTAAATTTTTTTATATTTGGTCGCATATCCTTTGCATGCCATGACTTCCTGATGTCTGTTACCCAACAACATCAAAAGACTCTTGGTATCTTATTTTCTGGTACTCTTACAAGCAATAATATACCGTCTCTGCATTTGAATGGATCTCTATGGGAACTGGGGGGTGGGACTAGATTTAGCTGTAAATTACACTGGAACAGTATGGAAACACATGGTTGGCTAAATGGCTCTAAGTCATCAAGGGTCTGACGTATCAAACAAGCCTTAAATCATCACTCTGCTGCCAGAAATACAGTAGATATGGATGGATAACTTGAAGGGTTTCTTCTCCTGACTTATTTTTCCATAGAGTTCAATAGGAAAATTTGTCAGGAGAAACAACCCTTAAAGTGATCCATCCATATCTACTGCATATCTGGCAGCAGAGTGATGGCTTGAGGCTTGTTTGATACCTCAGACCCTTGATGACTTACAGCCATTTTACCAATCATGTATTCCATACGGTTCCAGCATAATCTACAGCTAAATCTAGTCCCACCCCCCAATGCCCATAGAGAACCATTACGTTATAGAGACGTTATAGTATCGCTTGTAAGAGTACCAGAAAATAAGATATCAAGAGTCTTTTGATGTTGTTGGGTCACAGACATCAGGAAGTCATGGCATGCAAAGGATATGCGACAAAATATTAAAAATTTAAAGACACAGTCAACTTAGCGTATGTAAACGTCTGACCGACTGGAATTGTGATACAGTGAATTAAAAGTTAAATAATCTGTCTGTAAACAATTGTTGAAAAAATGACTTGTGTCATGCACATAGTATATGTCCTAACTGATTTGCCACCACTATAGTTTGCTAACATTAAATCTGCAGAGTGGTTAAAAATGTGTTTTAATGACTTCAACTGTACGTATTATCTTCATTTTTTACCTCAGAAAATATTTGATGTCATCAAATTGATATATTTCAACTATGTTAGCTAACTATAAAGTAGGCTAATTTGATGATACATGATAATAACACATACTCTTTCATACAATAGTCTTGAATGACACGCACACACGCACACACACAAATGCACGCACGCACGCACACAACACACACACACACACACAATACATACAGTAATGTTAGCTAGCTTAGTTATTTTAAAAAGTGAAAAATAAACATATTTCAAACGTGAAATCATTCTTGTGTGGACCAAAATATAATACAAAATATAATACAAATGATTATTCTTAACCAAAATGACAAAAATGGCATAAAAACACATTGATTCTAATGCGGGTGATTTTTGACCCACTTATGGAAGAGTGTAGGGTCCAATCACTCGTGCATCTAAGGGTTAAGTATTGAAACACATTTTATTTAGCACTGACATCAATTGATAGGCTAGCATAAAACCTGTAATACCCTGTTGAGGTCATTTTACTGCTGGTTCTTACTGTTGTTTGTATTTTGTTTTGCTATGCGCATTTCGGTCGGGAATAGCCAATTTTCCTGACCTTATAGTTTTACACTGTTTATATGTATGAGACTGATAAAACGAGCTAACCACAAAATATAGTTTAGCATGTCATTAACCCATAACACAAACTAACCTTTGTTAATGGTAGGACTGTTAGCTTCTATATTTAGCCGTCACATAATTATCATTTCCTCTGATTAAGATTAAGTCATAGAATGTTATATCAATTATTGCTTCTATTTTTCACATATTCATAGTTGTAGCCAATAAAACATGTAATTTTTCCAACCCATTGTCATGTCTACGTTATTTCACTAAGTTGGGCTCTACTGACGTGTAGAATTCTAATTGAGTGTTAATTCATTAATTAATTAAATTCTGAATAAAAGTGACCAAACCTCACTACAGTGTTAAGGATCCGGGTAGGGACTGGATTCAAATGCATGACTCAGAGACAGAATACAATCATTCTCACGAAGACCGTTTATTACTTCGTCCAAAACTCTTGATGCATAGGGAGAGAACAGGGAAAGGGACTGGATCCTGGGTTGGCGGGAACTGGGGGAGAGCGGGATCGGGGTGCAGGCAAAGGGGTTGGATAGTGGCTGAATCCTGGGTTGGCGTAGCAGAGGGAGAGCGGGATGCGGGAGACAGGAATACGTGGCGTGGAACAAGGTGAAGGCTGCAGGCTGGCGGGTAAGCAGAACAACAGACAAGGCGTTAATTTCAGCAAGACCAAAACAAGACTGCGAAGCATTAGATTAGCAAGACAAAGCAAGACTATGACTTTAGATTTCCAAAACTAGACAAGACCAGAGTTACAACGAACAAGACTTAACGAACTGGCACCAGACAAAGAACACTGGGAGAATATATAGTGAAGTTAATGAGCTAATGAGTGAATGCAGCGTGTGAATGTATGCGAGAGTGATTGAGCGAGACAAGGGCATGAGGAATGCAAACGGGGAAAGGAATGTGATAGGCAGAGGAATAGTGAGAGTGAATTAGGTGAAACAAGGAGGGAAACCACGCCCAGCCTGCACAACAAGGAAGACAGACCGGGAAAACGTAAAAACAAGACAAGAAACGTGAGGGAAAGGGGAAAACACGGAGCACAAACAGGGATGGTCACTGAGAAGGAACGGAGAGTGTAACAAATAGCCCCATAAGTATTTAAAAGCTTTATTGGATGTTCACTCAGTGGGATACAAACCTTGGATCCTGAAAGTTAATACTCAGTAATGAATCAGTGGGAATTTTAAAATGGTTTTATGTCCATGAACCACTCAGAAGTTGCTGGTTGGAACAATTATTGTCAATTGATGAACCTGGCACTCTACATGTGTTAAAGTGTTAAGACTGGGTACGATTCCAGCGTGCAGAGGTGTTAAGACTCGGTACAATTCCAGTTTTTCAAGGTGTTAAGACTAGTTGTGATTCCAGTGTGCTTACATAAACTTTCACTAAGAATGCTGACAAACTCTGAAGGCCATTTTAAAAGCTAAATCGAAGCTCAAATTGTTTATCGTGTTGTGGGTGAAAAAAGTGGGAGAGGTCCTTGGTGTGTTTGCCAAATTCTGTCTGCATCCTCAGTCAGGTCATGCGGTCATACCTCAGCTAAGCTGACCAGACATCCTCTTTTTTCCCGGACATTTCGTATTTTTGGTACAGAAAATATCTGTCCATCAGGATTTCTAAATTCCTAAAATGCCCAGTTAGGTTTTGCTCATTCCATTGACCGTATATAAACAAACACATAACCTAGTATTATGTTCATAATGCCCATAAAGAAATAAATAAGTCATAAAGAAATCTTGCTTTGAAATCCAATATATGATCACCCTACCTCAGTCTAATTAGCCATTACTTCCTTGTTCTTCGCACTTCAGCTGCTGTGCGGCCAGTGTTTAACTAAATGGCTGCCATTAATGCCAGATTGTGGTTCAGGTGACTAAATGTAGACGTGAAGTCATCCGAGAACCACTCTTTACAATGCAAATGATTATCATAGTCATAATGCAAGTCAGGAGCAAACACGGTATTAAAATGAGTGCAGTGTGTCCATTAGATACTTGGCTGAAATTGTGCCTCATTATAAAATGCAATAAAAAATGTAATTTAACATTTTAGTACTGCCTATTCTGTAATAATTTGTGCCATTCATATCCCATATATCTATATGAAGCAGAATAAAAATTAAGTGACAAAAAGGACTTTTCTTTCTCTTTCTCTCTCTCTCTCTCTCTCTCTCTCTCTCTCTCTCTCTCTCTCTCTCTCTCTCTCTCTCTCATATACACACACACACACACCTGGGAAGTTATGCAGTCAATGAGCAGTGTCAGCATCTATGTCATTTCACTGTCGAAGCAGTAAAAAATGACCTTTTTTTTCCAGTAAATCTGAGTTAATTCAAGTACTCAGTTGACTTCAGATCCTCTTTCCCTCAATTAATCATCGTAATTAACAGCTTGTAGTACCAGGCAGGCCTCATTTCACCAAATCGTAAATACTCAGTAAGAGTTTTAATGCAGTGTGTGTGTGTGTGTGTGTGTGTGTGTGTTGGGGGGGGGAGGGTGCAGAGTTCTGGAGCAGTTCACCACTCAACAAAAACAGCACAATGAACAAACAGACATTTTTGCAACATTTCAGCTTACACACTGCTTTATTTATGCCTCTATATCAAACTGTCATCTCCAAAAATATAGCATACAGCTGATCGCAGCACATTGCGTTTGCTCGCCAATGTTGTCTTTCTCATTTGCAAGGCATGTCCCACCACTAAGTACAGGTTTATATTTAAAATGAAGCAAGCAAGCTTATCAATTTATAATAGCTCTTATTTTGGTTTAATAGTCTGTAGCCACCGAGTATTCATTATTAATGTATTCAACAAAGTGTGAACATGTCAGTAAATCTTATATTCATGGGGTAGTTATGCTGGTATTGTGCAGTGAGACCGCTTCTTTTTTTAAAATTTATATTTAAAAAAATGCTTTTTAGGTCTTCAACAGAGCATTTGTCTCTGGTGGTTGTAATATACTGTTAGATACTGTTAGTTACTGTTATTATAGCCTCAAGTTGCATACAAGTAATGGTAGTAATAGTTCCGTTTATTACAGATGAACCTGTAAGTCATTTTACAATTTTTTTGAGAATTTTAGTGACATGAAATTCAGAAAAAAGAATCATGACACAGAATGGGAACAGATTGTGAGAGTAAAGATTATGAGGCCCAACGTGTTTTACATATTGTGAAAAAATGTTATCCTTTCTGGACAGGAACAAAGTGGCCCATTTGGCACCACTTGCAGAAGTCCTGAAACGATGAAAAGATTTGAAAAAAAGTATTTGAGACTGATTCAAGTAAAGGCTAATTCTCACTAATTAGTGCAGTGCCATTACAGTGTGATCCTGCTTCATCACATTCTATGTGGATTACATTGCAGGAGTGGGGAAACAATATTTAAGTTATGAAGTGCCCTGAACATTTGCAGAAAAGAAAGTTGGAATTATTTATTTATTTGTTTGTTTATTTATTTATTCAGAAAACATGGAACTGTAAAGAAAACTTTTCATTACAGTTCTGTGGACAATAAATCAATTAAATTCACTATCCTTTCTTTCAGGTATTTGCACATGCATAGTTAAACTGTACGGTTTTTGATTTAGTCCTTGCCTAGTGTGTTTGTTTGCTTTTTTTTGCTCGAAGGGAAATCCTAAGGCAGTGCCCTGTTCCAACACTAGAGGGAGGGATTTGATAATGTGACCTACAGTAAACAGAACAATGTTGGACAAAAGCTCACAAAAGACAGATTTTTATTTTTGCTGGTTGAACAAACACAACATTTTACCTTCACTCTGGGGGCGAGGTCTTTGTGCTGGAAACAGTGGCTGCTGTTTTTAAGAGCGTCACCTGCTTCAGTGACAACAAAGTGTTTCATTTTATGGTTAACTTTACTCCTGCAGCACTGTGTGTGTGTGTGTGTGTGTGTGTGTGTGTGTGTGTGTGTGTGAGAGAGAGAGAGAGAGAGAGAGAGAGAGAGAGAGAGAGAGAGAGAGAGAGAGAGAGAGAGAGAGAGAGAGAGAGAGAGAGAGAGAGAGAGAGAGAGAGAGAGATGCATAGGAAGCAGGATGGAATCTGATCTTAAGAGAAGCTTTCTTATGTAAAGTTAAAACCAAAGATTGCATAATATGACAGCAAATCATGATGAACAATTATGCATTTGTGAGTACCAGAATTTATGGAATTATATGCACAATATGTTAAGAGGAAAAGAAGAAAAATAAAAATGAACAATGCAACATAGTCCCAGTCTATGTTTTTTAATTTTTGCAATTATAATATTTTTTTGTATATTTTATAGTCCCTCTACTTTTATTCACTTTATCCACTTATGTAATAACTGCATACCATCACTTAATGTACCAAATGTATTTATTAATTAACTTTTTTTCCCCTATAAATATGCATTGTATGCTGTAATGCTTTGGCAACAATGTTGATTTCCATTCATGTTAATAAAGCCTTTTGAATTTGAGAGAGAGAGAGAGATTGAAACAGAGAGAGGTAAGGTTGAGACAGAGATGCACTTCCTCCTAAATTGTGATAAATTCCAAAATATTAGAGAAAAATACCAGAAAAAATTTGAAAACCAAATTCCAAATTTTATACTCCTAGATGACAAAGAGAAATTGGCACTCATTCTAGGAGAGGGACAAAGGACACACCTTGCGGCACAATATGTGTCAGAATGCCATAGCCATAGGGACAGCGGGTAATGGAAATACTGTTATTTATTATTATTATTAATTTTATATATTTCTGCATTGCCTTATTACTGTTGCTATTACCATTTTATTTATTTATTTATGTTTTTCCCTTTATTATAACCATATTTACATATCTACCTACCTGTTCCATTTTAATTAGTTGGTATTTATTTTAAGTACTCTTTAACTAATATTTCACCTGCTTTGGCAACATTGTAACAGTCTGTATGCAGTCATGCCAATAAAGCATTATTGAATTGAATTGAATTGAGAGAGAGAGAGAGAGAGAGAGAGAGATAGAGAGAGAGAGAGAGAGATAGAGAGAGAGAGAGAGAGAGAGAGAGAGAGAGAGAACTCAGACAGAGAGAGAAAGAGAGAGTGAGTCAGAGAGAGAGGGGTGGGTTGGGGGGTGTTGTTTACAGTCTCGATGGCCAGCACAGATATTTATACATATGCATGTGTTCAGATCTCACTACTGGAAGGCACATTTTTACATCTACATTTATGCCCAAGGACACCTGCATGAGAGCAGCTTCCCTCTGCTGATGACTATTAAAGACCCTGGCAGGATGCATTAGCTCAGAAGAAAAAAACACAGAGAAAACCTGTGGTTAAAAAAGATTGTATGATTTAATCTATAAAAACCAACAGTTTTGTTCTTATCACTATTTAGCCAGTCTAATTTACGTGGCTAAAGCTAAATACACAATCTGTGCTTTTTAAAATATTCCATTCAAGCCTTCAGTTCATGACTTCAAACTCTCTTTTGAAGGAACTAGAATGTGGCTCATCACTGATGTCAGGATTTTTTCACAGCTGTAAAAAACGATGCAACAAACATGCTTTTAAAGGATAAAATAATTAAAGGAAGCTTTCTAGCCCAATGAATGAGTCCATTCGAGTCCAATGAATGGCAACTGTGTGCTCAGATAACACACAATAGTTATGACAGAAACAATTTCAGTCAATATAGCCTGACTTGCAGGGTAGTAAAACATATAAAGGAAAGGTATTTGCTGTGTCAAAAATGTTGTTACTGAGGAAAACATATTTTATTGTTTTAAGTGAACTGCTAGCTATTTTATACTGATGTAGTAATATTTTCGACTTGGAGCGTGGAAGTTGTTATTGTTAATGCCGACGGTCTCTGCAATTCGGTTCCAAGCCGCAAATTTTTTCGGATCTTTATTTATTTTTTGTTTATTTCTTTTGGTTGGCTTATCTTTCTCGCTGTTTATTCCAGATTCACCTCCTTTTGAGGTTGGTTATTATTTTGGCTTGAGTCAGGGAGGTTTGTTCCCTATCTTTTGTTTTACTCCTTTCCCTGCGGTTAGTTTTCCGTTTTCTGTGGCGAGTTTGTGTTTAACTCGCTTTCTGAATCCCTGTTAGTTCGCATTTGGTTCTCCGAAACAAAAGAAAATACTCCAAACATTACAATATTTAATTGAAAACAGTACAAAGAAAAGATATTTAATGTTTTACCTTATCAACTTTACTGATTTTTGTAAATATTCGCTAATACCAAATTTGACGCCCGGCAACACTTTCCAAAAAAGTTGGTACGGGGGCAAAAATAAGACTGGGAAGTTCAAAAACCACCTGTTTGGAATATTCCACAGGTAAACAGGTGCTATCATGACTGGGTGTAAAATGATATAAAAAGACTCTTGGGGCCCTATCTTGGCGATCTTGGCGCTTGGTCTAAGCGCATGGCACTAAGTCCATTTAGGGCGTGTCCAAGTCCACTTTTGCTATTTTACCGGCGTGTTTTTTGGGCGCTAAGCACAGCACAAGGTGCAACTGGGCTGAACCTAGTCTCTTCATTAATTATATGTGCGTCTTGGGCGTGACATGAAATAAACCAGTCAAAATTTCATATGCCATTCCCTTTAAAAGCCTGCTTTTCCACCTTGGTCATATAGCAATAGCAGCCTATGATCAATATTATTCGGGCTAACCATTATGAGTTCCCGGTAATTCCTAACAGTGCTGTTTACAAAATATATGCGGTTAAATTTTGTTTAAAGCACCTGCAACAGCTGAGAATAAGAGACCAATTGCTTCCGTCTCACCTTAGAAAACGCCAAATTAGCCTGCTTGTTTAACGAATTTTGTTGGATTATGCAATAAACTCATGTTCAAAGCTTCATCCGAAGTTAATTAGGCTACCTGCATTCAAATTTTGATGTAATAACATAAATAACGTTATTTTGCCTTAATGATGACACTAAATACAATAAATCTGTCAGGTTGGCAACCCATACGTTCAGCATATTTTCCCTTGTTTTATAATGTCCTGCTTATGGAAATGTGACCAACCTGTTTTACTGGTAGCGTAATACGA
>CM056380.1:66434528-66472255 GCA_029718625.1 Synaphobranchus kaupii
CCTGCAGGTATCCAGGTTCAAGGCAGTCTGCCAACTAAAACAAATTAGGCTGTGCTAATGATAGGCTACATTACACACACACACACACATGAATTGTTTATAGTTTTCATGAATGCATAACTTTATTCAACACTAGATACATTTCGGGTTTTTTTTAAAACAACAACAGTGGGCATCAAATGTTAACAAGCAAAATCAGTGAAGAAGGGAATGAGAGAATAATGATCTCTCTAATAATGGCTTTAGTGTAACCCGTCTCTGATGATACGCTCTAACAAACACGCGTGTGCTTGGAGCATGTAGAGAATGCTTCACTCTATCTGTTACAACAGGAACATGGGTTATTTGAGATTAATTATCTCTGCAATAAACAGGATGTGGACACTTAGAAGCGCATAGAGCCACCGCAACACGTCGTCAACTTTCACTTCCTTTTTATTAGGCCAATAAATGTAGCCAGGGCTCCTTCTCTCTCCCCTCTCTCTCTCCCTCTCTCAATTCAATTCACAAAAGCTTTATTGGCATGACAAGATACATCTTATGTTGCCAAAGCACAGAACACAATTGAACACATAAACACAGATCTAGACATACAGTGTACAGATAAATATGCGCAAATATACTCACTGGTTGTCGCTCTGTTTATGGCAAGCTGTTACATATTTAGCTGCTAACGCAATGCATTTTCTATGTTCCCCTAATAAATAGGGGAGCTTTTGCTGGTCATTTGCAGCTATGAATTCTGGGCATATTTCTATTAATTTTGGGTAGAAATTTTCTCTTATGTCCTGGTACCTTCCACATGTTGTGAGGAAGTGCAGTTCTGCAGTTCTGTCCCCTCCCCCCCCCCCCCCCCCCCCCCCCCCTCTCTCTCTCTCTCCCCCATCTTTCAGCCTCATTCACCACTCTCTTTCCTCGGCTACACAGTTTCATTCTCCTCTGATTAATCCCCCTTTGGATTATAAAGCTTTTCTCTTAAAAAATATAACCCCCCCCACATACACACACACACACACAGGCACACATCCCATGAGAGGTGTAAAGCCATCTTAAAAATGCTTCTCCAATGTTTTGTTTTTGTTGCAGGATCATAACAATAAATATGCACCGATTTCACCTGTTAGCTTGAGATGTCCTCATCCACCGCTGAAATATCAGTCTGGATCAGTTATGTGCCCTTTTAATGCCGAGGGGGGGTGGGGTGTTCACGTTTGTACATTTTGAGTGGTTTCATCATGTCAGTGATATAGCTTCAGGCTATTTTACACTCCTGGTGATTTCTGTCACATAACCCCGGTCACACAGGCAACAGCAATGATTACTATAAACCACAACAACAAACATCTAATACTGGCTGGCTGTCACACCACAGAACATTTTTTCCCCATTCGGTACACCTGTTAGTCAGTTCTTTTCAAGTGCTCCGTATGTCAGAGCCTCTGTATCATTATTTAAATGGCACAGACAGGTTGTCTTTGGAAATCCGGCACCAATAAAGCAGCCAGAAATCGATCTCGGAGACAGCTCTCATTATTTTCTCCGGACATTGTTATAATTGTCTTTGTGCTGGAGTCAGCTCTATTCATCTGAACGCCAGTGACTCATGTATGTTTATGATTATAGCTTTTAGTCTTGTTATTGTTGTCAATGTCACAGATGTGTAACAAAACAAAAAAATACATATACTAGTATGTATTATCCCTAAAAGTATTATTCTTATTTTTAATAATCACTTTTTTGTAATAATGAATGATAAATAATAAGAATCTGAAAAGTGCTTATTTATATTTTTACTCAGTTTCACCCAACAAAAAGTTAAAAGAAAATAATTTACACAATAAGAATGTTTGACAAAAAAAGCAACGTCTGACACACATCAGCCCAGCTATATTTAACACACTTCAGCCCAGCTATATTTTAAAGAGGATTAGATTTGGGTTGAACATCCAGTGAATGACTATAAAACACATCCTTATGTAAGTAATGACTCACCGCAGACATGAGGAGAGCGTATGCGTAAGGAGAGCATATGCGTAAGGAGAGCATAAGCGTATGTGTAAGGAGAGCATATGCGTAAGGAGAGCATAAGCGTATGTGTAAGGAGAGCGTATGCATAAGGAGAGCATAAGCGTATGCATAAGGAGAGCGTATGCGTAATTGTATGCATTAGGAGAGAGTATACGTAAGGATAGCATATACGTAAGGAGAGAATATGCGTAAGGAGAGAGTATACGTAAGGAGAGCGTATGCGTAAGGAGAGCGTATGCGTAAGGAGAGCGTATGCGTAAGGAGAGCGTATACGTAAGGAGAGCGTATGCGTAAGGAGAGCGTATGCGTAAGGAGAGCGTATGCGTAAGGAGAGCGTATACGTAAGGAGAGCGTATGCGTAAGGAGAGAGTATGCGTAAGGAGAGCGTATGCGTAAGGAGAGAGTATACGTAAGGATAGCATATACGTAAGGAGAGAATATGCGTAAGGAGAGAGTATACGTAAGGAGAGCGTATGCGTAAGGAGAGCGTATACGTAAGGAGAGAGTATGCGTAAGGAGAGAGTATGCGTAAGGAGAGAGTATGCGTAAGGAGAGAGTATGCGTAAGGAGAGCGTATGCGTAAGGAGAGCGTATGCGTAAGGAGAGCGTATACGTAAGGATAGCATATACGTAAGGAGAGAATATGCGTAAGGAGAGCGTATGCGTAAGGAGAGAGTATGCGTAAGGAGAGAGTATGCGTAAGGAGAGCGTATGCGTAAGGAGAGCGTATGCGTAAGGAGAGAGTATACGTAAGGAGAGAATATGCGTAAGGAGAGAGTATACGTAAGGATAGCATATACGTAAGGAGAGAATATGCGTAAGGAGAGAGTATACGTAAGGAGAGAATATGCGTAAGGAGAGAGTATACGTAAGGAGAGAATATGCGTAAGGAGAGAGTATACGTAAGGAGAGCGTATGCGTAAGGAGAGCGTATACGTAAGGAGATCGTATGTGTAATTGTATGAGTAAGGAGAGCGTATGCGTAAGGAGAGCGTATACGTAAGGAGAGCGTATACGTAAGGAGAGCGTATATGTAAGGAGAGCGTATGCGTAAGGAGATTGTATGCGTAATTGTATGCGTAAGGAGAGCGTATACGTAAGGTGAGCGTATGCGTAAGGAGAGAGTATGCGTAAGGAGAGCGTATGCGTAAGGAGAGAGTATACGTAAGGAGAGCGTATGCGTAAGGAGAGAGTATGCGTAAGGAGATCGTATGTGTAATTGTATGAGTAAGGAGAGCGTATGCGTAAGGAGAGCGTATACGTAAGGAGAGCGTATGCGTAAGGAGAGCGTATACGTAAGGAGAGCGTATGCGTAAGGAGAGCGTATGCGTAAGGAGAGCGTATGCGTAAGGAGAGAGTATACGTAAGGAGAGCGTATACGTAAGGAGAGCGTATGCGTAAGGAGAGCGTATGCGTAAGGAGAGCGTATGCGTAAGGAGATTGTATGCGTAATTGTATGCGTAAGGAGAGCGTATACGTAAGGTGAGCGTATGCGTAAGGAGATCGTATGTGTAATTGTATGAGTAAGGAGAGCGTATGCGTAAGGAGAGCGTATACGTAAGGAGAGCGTATGCGTAAGGAGAGCGTATACGTAAGGAGAGCGTATGCGTAAGGAGAGCGTATGCGTAAGGAGAGAGTATACGTAAGGAGAGCGTATGAGAGAGTATACGTAAGGAGAGAGTATACGTAAGGAGAGCGTATGCGTAAGGAGAGCGTATACGTAAGGAGAGCGTATGCGTAAGGAGAGCGTATGCGTAAGGAGAGAGTATACGTAAGGAGAGCGTATGCGTAAGGAGAGAGTATACGTAAGGAGAGCGTATGCGTAAGGAGAGCGTATGCGTAAGGAGAGCGTATACGTAAGGAGAGCGTATGCGTAAGGAGAGCGTATGCGTAAGGAGAGAGTATACGTAAGGAGAGCGTATGCGTAAGGAGAGCGTATGCGTAAGCAGAGAGTATACGTAAGGAGAGCGTATGCGTAAGGAGAGAGTATACGTAAGGAGAGCGTATGCGTAAGGTGAGCGTATGCGTAAGGAGAGCGTATGCGTAAGGAGAGCGTATACGTAAGGAGAGAGTATGCGTAAGGAGAGAGTATGCGTAAGGAGAGCGTATGCGTAAGGAGAGAGTATGCGTAAGGAGAGCGTATGCGTAAGGAGAGCGTATGCGTAAGGAGAGCGTATGAGAGCGTATACGTAAGGAGAGCGTATGCGTAAGGAGAGTGTATGCGTAAGGAGAGCGTATGCGTAAGGAGAGCGTATATGTAAGGAGAGTGTATGCGTAAGGAGAGAGTATGCGTAAGGAGATCGTATGCGTAAGGAGAGCGTATGCGTAAGGAGAGCGTATACGTAAGGAGAGCGTATACGTAAGGAGAGAATATGCGTAAGGAGAGAGTATACGTAAGGAGAGCGTATGCGTAAGGAGAGAGTATACGTAAGGAGAGAGTATACGTAAGGAGAGCGTATGCGTAAGGAGAGCGTATGCGTAAGGAGAGCGTATACGTAAGGAGATCGTATGTGTAATTGTATGAGTAAGGAGAGCGTATGCGTAAGGAGAGCGTATACGTAAGGAGAGCGTATACGTAAGGAGAGCGTATATGTAAGGAGAGCGTATGCGTAAGGAGATTGTATGCGTAATTGTATGCGTAAGGAGAGCGTATACGTAAGGTGAGCGTATGCGTAAGGAGAGCGTATGAGAGCGTATACGTAAGGAGAGCGTATACGTAAGGAGAGCGTATACGTAAGGAGAGCGTATATGTAAGGAGAGCGTATGCGTAAGGAGATTGTATGCGTAATTGTATGCGTAAGGAGAGCGTATACGTAAGGTGAGCGTATGCGTAAGGAGAGCGTATGAGAGCGTATACGTAAGGAGAGCGTATGCGTAAGGAGAGCGTATGCGTAAGGAGAGCGTATGCGTAAGGAGAGAGTATGCGTAAGGAGAGAGTATACGTAAGGAGAGCGTATACGTAAGGAGAGCGTATGCGTAAGGAGAGCGTATACGTAAGGAGAGCGTATACGTAAGGAGAGCGTATACGTAAGGAGAGAGTATGCGTAAGGAGAGAGTATGCGTAAGGAGAGCGTATGCGTAAGGAGAGAGTATGCGTAAGGAGAGCGTATACGTAAGGAGAGCGTATGCGTAAGGAGAGCGTATGCGTAAGGAGAGCGTATGCGTAAGGAGAGAGTATGCGTAAGGAGAGAGTATACGTAAGGAGAGCGTATGCGTAAGGAGAGAGTATGCGTAAGGAGAGCGTATGCGTAAGGAGAGCGTATACGTAACGAGAGCGTATGCGTAAGGAGAGAGTATGCGTAAGGAGAGCGTATGCGTAAGGAGAGAGTATACGTAAGGAGAGCGTATGCGTAAGGAGAGAGTATGCGTAAGGAGAGCGTATACGTAAGGAGAGCGTATGCGTAAGGAGAGCGTATGCGTAAGGAGAGCGTATACGTAAGGAGAGCGTATACGTAAGGAGAGCGTATACGTAAGGAGAGCGTATGAGAGCGTATACGTAAGGAGAGCGTATACGTAAGGAGAGCGTATGCGTAAGGAGAGCGTATGCGTAAGGAGAGCGTATACGTAAGGAGAGAGTATGCGTAAGGAGAGAGTATGCGTAAGGAGAGAGTATGCGTAAGGAGAGAGTATGCGTAAGGAGAGAGTATGCGTAAGGAGAGCGTATGCGTAAGGAGAGCGTATGCGTAAGGAGAGCGTATATGTAAGGAGAGTGTATGCGTAAGGAGAGCGTATGCGTAAGGAGAGCGTATGCGTAAGGAGAGCGTATACGTAAGGAGAGCGTATGAGAGCGTATACGTAAGGAGAGCGTATACGTAAGGAGAGAGTATACGTAAGGAGAGCGTATACGTAAGGAGAGCGTATGCGTAAGGAGAGCGTATACGTAAGGAGAGCGTATACGTAAGGAGAGCGTATACGTAAGGAGAGAGTATGCGTAAGGAGAGAGTATACGTAAGGAGAGCGTATGCGTAAGGAGAGAGTATGCGTAAGGAGAGCGTATACGTAAGGAGAGCGTATGCGTAAGGAGAGCGTATGCGTAAGGAGAGCGTATACGTAAGGAGAGAATATGCGTAAGGAGAGAGTATACGTAAGGAGAGCGTATACGTAAGGAGAGCGTATACGTAAGGAGAGAGTATGCGTAAGGAGAGAGTATACGTAAGGAGAGCGTATGCGTAAGGAGAGAGTATGCGTAAGGAGAGCGTATGCGTAAGGAGAGCGTATACGTAAGGAGAGAGTATGCGTAAGGAGAGAGTATACGTAAGGAGAGCGTATGCGTAAGGAGAGAGTATGCGTAAGGAGAGCGTATACGTAAGGAGAGCGTATGCGTAAGGAGAGCGTATGCGTAAGGAGAGCGTATGCGTAAGGAGAGAGTATGCGTAAGGAGAGCGTATACGTAAGGAGAGAGTATACGTAAGGAGAGCGTATACGTAAGGAGAGCGTATACGTAAGGAGAGCGTATGAGAGCGTATACGTAAGGAGAGCGTATACGTAAGGAGAGCGTATGCGTAAGGAGAGCGTATGCGTAAGGAGAGCGTATACGTAAGGAGAGAGTATGCGTAAGGAGAGAGTATGCGTAAGGAGAGAGTATGCGTAAGGAGAGAGTATGCGTAAGGAGAGCGTATGCGTAAGGAGAGTGTATGCGTAAGGAGAGCGTATATGTAAGGAGAGTGTATGCGTAAGGAGAGCGTATGCGTAAGGAGAGCGTATACGTAAGGAGAGCGTATGAGAGCGTATACGTAAGGAGAGCGTATACGTAAGGAGAGCGTATGCGTAAGGAGAGCGTATACGTAAGGAGAGCGTATACGTAAGGAGAGCGTATATGTAAGGAGAGCGTATGCGTAAGGAGATTGTATGCGTAATTGTATGCGTAAGGAGAGCGTATACATAAGGTGAGCGTATGCGTAAGGAGAGCGTATGAGAGCGTATACGTAAGGAGAGCGTATGCGTAAGGAGAGCGTATGCGTAAGGAGAGCGTATGAGAGCGTATACGTAAGGAGAGCGTATGAGAGCGTATACGTAAGGAGAGCGTATACGTAAGGAGAGCGTATATGTAAGGAGAGCGTATGCGTAAGGAGATTGTATGCGTAATTGTATGCGTAAGGAGAGCGTATACGTAAGGTGAGCGTATGCGTAAGGAGAGCGTATGAGAGCGTATACGTAAGGAGAGCGTATACGTAAGGAGAGCGTATATGTAAGGAGAGCGTATGCGTAAGGAGATTGTATGCGTAATTGTATGCGTAAGGAGAGCGTATACGTAAGGTGAGCGTATGCGTAAGGAGAGCGTATGAGAGCGTATACGTAAGGAGAGCGTATGCGTAAGGAGAGCGTATGCGTAAGGAGAGCGTATGCGTAAGGAGAGAGTATACGTAAGGAGAGCGTATACGTAAGGAGAGAGTATACGTAAGGAGAGCGTATACGTAAGGAGAGCGTATGCGTAATTGTATGCTTAAGGCGAGAGTATGAGTAAGGAGAGCGTATGCGTAAGGAGAGTGTATACGTAAGGAGAGCGTATACGTAAGGAGAGCGTATGCGTAAGGAGAGCGTATGCGTAAGGAGAGAGTATACGTAAGGAGAGCGTATACGTAAGGAGAGCGTATGCGTAATTGTATGCTTAAGGCGAGAGTATGAGTAAGGAGAGCGTATGCGTAAGGAGAGCGTATGCGTAAGGAGAGAGTATACGTAAGGAGAGCGTATACGTAAGGAGAGAGTATGCGTAAGGAGAGAGTATACGTAAGGAGAGCGTATGCGTAAGGAGAGCGTATGCGTAAGGAGAGCGTATACGTAAGGAGAGCGTATACGTAAGGAGAGCGTATACGTAAGGAGAGAGTATGAGAGCGTATACGTAAGGTGAGCGTATGCGTAAGGAGAGCGTATGAGAGCGTATACGTAAGGAGAGCGTATACGTAAGGAGAGCGTATATGTAAGGAGAGCGTATGCGTAAGGAGATTGTATGCGTAATTGTATGCGTAAGGAGAGCGTATACGTAAGGTGAGCGTATGCGTAAGGAGAGCGTATGAGAGCGTATACGTAAGGAGAGCGTATGCGTAAGGAGAGCGTATGAGAGCGTATACGTAAGGAGATTGTATGCGTAATTGTATGCGTAAGGAGAGAGTATGCGTAAGGAGAGCGTATGCGTAAGGAGAGCGTATGAGAGCGTATACGTAAGGAGATCGTATGCGTAATTGTATGCGTAAGGAGAGCGTATACGTAAGGAGAGCGTATACGTAAGGTGAGCGTATGCGTAAGGAGAGCGTATGAGAGCGTATACGTAAGGAGAGCGTATGCGTAAGGAGAGCGTATACGTAAGGAGAGCGTATACGTAAGGAGAGCGTATATGTAAGGAGAGCGTATGCGTAAGGAGATTGTATGCGTAATTGTATGCGTAAGGAGAGCGTATACGTAAGGTGAGCGTATGAGAGCGTATACGTAAGGTGAGCGTATGCGTAAGGAGAGCGTATGAGAGCGTATACGTAAGGAGAGCGTATACGTAAGGAGAGCGTATATGTAAGGAGAGCGTATGCGTAAGGAGATTGTATGCGTAATTGTATGCGTAAGGAGAGCGTATGCGTAAGGTGAGCGTATGCGTAAGGAGAGCGTATGAGAGCGTATACGTAAGGAGATCGTATGCGTAATTGTATGCGTAAGGAGAGCGTATACGTAAGGTGAGCGTATGCGTAAGGAGAGCGTATGCGTAATTGTATGCTTAAGGCGAGAGTATGAGTAAGGAGAGCGTATGCGTAAGGAGAGAGTATGCGTAAGGAGAGCGTATACGTAAGGAGAGCGTATGCGTAAGGAGAGAGTATGCGTAAGGAGAGAGTATGCGTAAGGAGAGAGTATGCGTAAGGAGAGAGTATGCGTAAGGAGATCGTATGTGTAATTGTATGAGTAAGGAGAGCGTATGCGTAAGGAGAGCGTATACGTAAGGAGATCGTATGTGTAATTGTATGAGTAAGGAGAGCGTATGCGTAAGGAGATCGTATGTGTAATTGTATGAGTAAGGAGAGCGTATACGTAAGGAGAGCGTATACGTAAGGAGAGCGTATACGTAAGGAGAGCGTATGCGTAAGGAGATCGTATGTGTAATTGTATGAGTAAGGAGAGCGTATGCGTAAGGAGAGCGTATACGTAAGGAGAGCGTATGCGTAAGGAGAGCGTATGCGTAAGGAGAGAGTATACGTAAGGAGAGCGTATGAGAGAGTATACGTAAGGAGAGAGTATACGTAAGGAGAGCGTATGCGTAAGGAGAGCGTATACGTAAGGAGAGCGTATGCGTAAGGAGAGCGTATGCGTAAGGAGAGAGTATACGTAAGGAGAGCGTATGCGTAAGGAGAGAGTATACGTAAGGAGAGAGTATACGTAAGGAGAGCGTATGCGTAAGGAGAGCGTATGCGTAAGGAGATCGTATGTGTAATTGTATGAGTAAGGAGAGCGTATGCGTAAGGAGAGCGTATACGTAAGGAGATCGTATGTGTAATTGTATGAGTAAGGAGAGCGTATGCGTAAGGAGATCGTATGTGTAATTGTATGAGTAAGGAGAGCGTATACGTAAGGAGAGCGTATACGTAAGGAGAGCGTATACGTAAGGAGAGCGTATGCGTAAGGAGATCGTATGTGTAATTGTATGAGTAAGGAGAGCGTATGCGTAAGGAGAGCGTATACGTAAGGAGAGCGTATGCGTAAGGAGAGCGTATGCGTAAGGAGAGAGTATACGTAAGGAGAGCGTATGAGAGAGTATACGTAAGGAGAGAGTATACGTAAGGAGAGCGTATGCGTAAGGAGAGCGTATGCGTAAGGAGAGCGTATGCGTAAGGAGAGAGTATACGTAAGGAGAGCGTATGCGTAAGGAGAGAGTATACGTAAGGAGAGAGTATACGTAAGGAGAGCGTATGCGTAAGGAGAGCGTATGCGTAAGGAGAGCGTATACGTAAGGAGAGCGTATGCGTAAGGAGAGCGTATGCGTAAGGAGAGAGTATACGTAAGGAGAGCGTATGCGTAAGGAGAGCGTATGCGTAAGCAGAGAGTATACGTAAGGAGAGCGTATGCGTAAGGAGAGAGTATACGTAAGGAGAGCGTATGCGTAAGGTGAGCGTATGCGTAAGGAGAGCGTATGCGTAAGGAGAGCGTATACGTAAGGAGAGAGTATGCGTAAGGAGATCGTATGCGTAAGGAGAGCGTATGCGTAAGGAGAGCGTATACGTAAGGAGAGCGTATACGTAAGGAGAGAATATGCGTAAGGAGAGAGTATACGTAAGGAGAGCGTATGCGTAAGGAGAGAGTATACGTAAGGAGAGAGTATACGTAAGGAGAGCGTATGCGTAAGGAGAGCGTATGCGTAAGGAGAGCGTATACGTAAGGAGATCGTATGTGTAATTGTATGAGTAAGGAGAGCGTATGCGTAAGGAGAGCGTATACGTAAGGAGAGCGTATACGTAAGGAGAGCGTATATGTAAGGAGAGCGTATGCGTAAGGAGATTGTATGCGTAATTGTATGCGTAAGGAGAGCGTATACGTAAGGTGAGCGTATGCGTAAGGAGAGCGTATGAGAGCGTATACGTAAGGAGAGCGTATACGTAAGGAGAGCGTATACGTAAGGAGAGCGTATATGTAAGGAGAGCGTATGCGTAAGGAGATTGTATGCGTAATTGTATGCGTAAGGAGAGCGTATACGTAAGGTGAGCGTATGCGTAAGGAGAGCGTATGAGAGCGTATACGTAAGGAGAGCGTATGCGTAAGGAGAGCGTATGCGTAAGGAGAGCGTATGCGTAAGGAGAGAGTATGCGTAAGGAGAGAGTATACGTAAGGAGAGCGTATACGTAAGGAGAGCGTATGCGTAAGGAGAGCGTATACGTAAGGAGAGCGTATACGTAAGGAGAGCGTATACGTAAGGAGAGAGTATGCGTAAGGAGAGAGTATACGTAAGGAGAGCGTATGCGTAAGGAGAGCGTATGCGTAAGGAGAGCGTATACGTAAGGAGAGCGTATACGTAAGGAGAGCGTATACGTAAGGAGAGAGTATGAGAGCGTATACGTAAGGTGAGCGTATGCGTAAGGAGAGCGTATGAGAGCGTATACGTAAGGAGAGCGTATACGTAAGGAGAGCGTATGCGTAAGGAGAGCGTATACGTAAGGAGAGCGTATACGTAAGGAGAGCGTATGCGTAAGGTGAGCGTATGCGTAAGGAGAGCGTATGAGAGCGTATACGTAAGGAGAGAGTATACGTAAGGAGAGCGTATGCGTAAGGAGAGCGTATACGTAAGGAGAGCATATACGTAAGGAGAGCGTATGCGTAAGGAGAGCGTATGCGTAAGGAGAGCGTATGCGTAAGGAGAGCGTATGCGTAAGGAGAGCGTATGCGTAAGGAGAGCGTATACGTAAGGAGAGCGTATACGTAAGGAGAGCGTATGCGTAAGGTGAGCGTATAGGTAAGGAGAGCGTATGCGTAAGGAGAGCGTATGCGTAAGGAGAGCGTATGCGTAAGGAGAGCGTATGCGTAAGGAGAGCGTATGCGTAAGGAGAGCGTATGCGTAAGGAGAGCGTATGAGAGCGTATACGTAAGGAGAGAGTATACGTAAGGAGAGCGTATGCGTAAGGAGAGCGTATGCGTAAGGAGAGCGTATACGTAAGGAGAGAGTATGCGTAAGGAGAGCGTATGCGTAAGGAGAGCGTATGCGTAAGGAGAGCGTATATGTAAGGAGAGTGTATGCGTAAGGAGAGTGTATGCGTAAGGAGAGCGTATGCGTAAGGAGAGCGTATGCGTAAGGAGAGCGTATAGGTAAGGAGAGCGTATAGGTAAGGAGAGAGTATGCGTAAGGAGAGCGTATGCGTAAGGAGAGAGTATGCGTAAGGAGAGAGTATGCGTAAGGAGAGCGTATGCGTAAGGAGAGTGTATGCGTAAGGAGAGCGTATGCGTAAGGAGAGCGTATGCGTAAGGAGAGCGTATGCGTAAGGTGAGCGTATAGGTAAGGAGAGAGTATGCGTAAGGAGAGCGTATGCGTAAGGAGAGAGTATGCGTAAGGAGAGCGTATGCGTAAGGAGAGAGTATGCGTAAGGAGAGCGTATGCGTAAGGTGAGCGTATGCGTAAGGAGAGTGTATGCGTAAGGAGAGCGTATGCGTAAGGAGAGCGTATGCGTAAGGAGAGAGTATGCGTAAGGAGAGCGTATGCGTAAGGAGAGCGTATGCGTAAGGAGAGAGTATGCGTAAGGAGAGCGTATGCGTAAGGAGAGTGTATGCGTAAGGAGAGCGTATGCGTAAGGAGAGCGTATGCGTAAGGAGAGTGTATGCGTAAGGAGAGCGTATGCGTAAGGAGAGAGTATGCGTAAGGAGAGCGTATGCGTAAGGAGAGCGTATGCGTAAGGAGAGTGTATGCGTAAGGAGAGAGTATGCGTAAGGAGAGCGTATGCGTAAGGAGAGAGTATGCGTAAGGAGAGCGTATACGTAAGGAGAGCGTATGCGTAAGGAGAGAGTATGCGTAAGGAGAGAGTATACGTAAGGAGAGCGTATACGTAAGGAGAGCGTATACGTAAGGAGAGCGTATACGTAAGGAGAGCGTATATGTAAGGAGAGCGTATGCGTAAGGAGATTGTATGCGTAATTGTATGCGTAAGGAGAGCGTATACATAAGGTGAGCGTATGCGTAAGGAGAGCGTATGAGAGCGTATACGTAAGGAGAGCGTATGCGTAAGGAGAGCGTATGCGTAAGGAGAGCGTATGAGAGCGTATACGTAAGGAGAGCGTATGAGAGCGTATACGTAAGGAGAGCGTATACGTAAGGAGAGCGTATATGTAAGGAGAGCGTATGCGTAAGGAGATTGTATGCGTAATTGTATGCGTAAGGAGAGCGTATACGTAAGGTGAGCGTATGCGTAAGGAGAGCGTATGAGAGCGTATACGTAAGGAGAGCGTATACGTAAGGAGAGCGTATATGTAAGGAGAGCGTATGCGTAAGGAGATTGTATGCGTAATTGTATGCGTAAGGAGAGCGTATACGTAAGGTGAGCGTATGCGTAAGGAGAGCGTATGAGAGCGTATACGTAAGGAGAGCGTATGCGTAAGGAGAGCGTATGCGTAAGGAGAGCGTATGCGTAAGGAGAGAGTATACGTAAGGAGAGCGTATACGTAAGGAGAGAGTATACGTAAGGAGAGCGTATACGTAAGGAGAGCGTATGCGTAATTGTATGCTTAAGGCGAGAGTATGAGTAAGGAGAGCGTATGCGTAAGGAGAGTGTATACGTAAGGAGAGCGTATACGTAAGGAGAGCGTATGCGTAAGGAGAGCGTATGCGTAAGGAGAGAGTATACGTAAGGAGAGCGTATACGTAAGGAGAGCGTATGCGTAATTGTATGCTTAAGGCGAGAGTATGAGTAAGGAGAGCGTATGCGTAAGGAGAGCGTATGCGTAAGGAGAGAGTATACGTAAGGAGAGCGTATACGTAAGGAGAGAGTATGCGTAAGGAGAGAGTATACGTAAGGAGAGCGTATGCGTAAGGAGAGCGTATGCGTAAGGAGAGCGTATACGTAAGGAGAGCGTATACGTAAGGAGAGCGTATACGTAAGGAGAGAGTATGAGAGCGTATACGTAAGGTGAGCGTATGCGTAAGGAGAGCGTATGAGAGCGTATACGTAAGGAGAGCGTATACGTAAGGAGAGCGTATATGTAAGGAGAGCGTATGCGTAAGGAGATTGTATGCGTAATTGTATGCGTAAGGAGAGCGTATACGTAAGGTGAGCGTATGCGTAAGGAGAGCGTATGAGAGCGTATACGTAAGGAGAGCGTATGCGTAAGGAGAGCGTATGAGAGCGTATACGTAAGGAGATTGTATGCGTAATTGTATGCGTAAGGAGAGAGTATGCGTAAGGAGAGCGTATGCGTAAGGAGAGCGTATGAGAGCGTATACGTAAGGAGATCGTATGCGTAATTGTATGCGTAAGGAGAGCGTATACGTAAGGAGAGCGTATACGTAAGGTGAGCGTATGCGTAAGGAGAGCGTATGAGAGCGTATACGTAAGGAGAGCGTATGCGTAAGGAGAGCGTATACGTAAGGAGAGCGTATACGTAAGGAGAGCGTATATGTAAGGAGAGCGTATGCGTAAGGAGATTGTATGCGTAATTGTATGCGTAAGGAGAGCGTATACGTAAGGTGAGCGTATGAGAGCGTATACGTAAGGTGAGCGTATGCGTAAGGAGAGCGTATGAGAGCGTATACGTAAGGAGAGCGTATACGTAAGGAGAGCGTATATGTAAGGAGAGCGTATGCGTAAGGAGATTGTATGCGTAATTGTATGCGTAAGGAGAGCGTATGCGTAAGGTGAGCGTATGCGTAAGGAGAGCGTATGAGAGCGTATACGTAAGGAGATCGTATGCGTAATTGTATGCGTAAGGAGAGCGTATACGTAAGGTGAGCGTATGCGTAAGGAGAGCGTATGCGTAATTGTATGCTTAAGGCGAGAGTATGAGTAAGGAGAGCGTATGCGTAAGGAGAGAGTATGCGTAAGGAGAGCGTATACGTAAGGAGAGCGTATGCGTAAGGAGAGAGTATGCGTAAGGAGAGAGTATGCGTAAGGAGAGAGTATGCGTAAGGAGAGAGTATGCGTAAGGAGATCGTATGTGTAATTGTATGAGTAAGGAGAGCGTATGCGTAAGGAGAGCGTATACGTAAGGAGAGCGTATGCGTAAGGAGAGCGTATACGTAAGGAGAGCGTATGCGTAAGGAGAGCGTATACGTAAGGAGAGCGTATGCGTAAGGAGATCGTATGTGTAATTGTATGAGTAAGGAGAGCGTATGCGTAAGGAGAGCGTATACGTAAGGAGATCGTATGTGTAATTGTATGAGTAAGGAGAGCGTATGCGTAAGGAGATCGTATGTGTAATTGTATGAGTAAGGAGAGCGTATACGTAAGGAGAGCGTATACGTAAGGAGAGCGTATACGTAAGGAGAGCGTATGCGTAAGGAGATCGTATGTGTAATTGTATGAGTAAGGAGAGCGTATGCGTAAGGAGAGCGTATACGTAAGGAGAGCGTATGCGTAAGGAGAGCGTATGCGTAAGGAGAGAGTATACGTAAGGAGAGCGTATGAGAGAGTATACGTAAGGAGAGAGTATACGTAAGGAGAGCGTATGCGTAAGGAGAGCGTATACGTAAGGAGAGCGTATGCGTAAGGAGAGCGTATGCGTAAGGAGAGAGTATACGTAAGGAGAGCGTATGCGTAAGGAGAGAGTATACGTAAGGAGAGAGTATACGTAAGGAGAGCGTATGCGTAAGGAGAGCGTATGCGTAAGGAGAGCGTATACGTAAGGAGAGCGTATGCGTAAGGAGAGCGTATGCGTAAGGAGAGAGTATACGTAAGGAGAGCGTATGCGTAAGGAGAGCGTATGCGTAAGCAGAGAGTATACGTAAGGAGAGCGTATGCGTAAGGAGAGAGTATACGTAAGGAGAGCGTATGCGTAAGGTGAGCGTATGCGTAAGGAGAGCGTATGCGTAAGGAGAGCGTATACGTAAGGAGAGAGTATGCGTAAGGAGATCGTATGCGTAAGGAGAGCGTATGCGTAAGGAGAGCGTATACGTAAGGAGAGCGTATACGTAAGGAGAGAATATGCGTAAGGAGAGAGTATACGTAAGGAGAGCGTATGCGTAAGGAGAGAGTATACGTAAGGAGAGAGTATACGTAAGGAGAGCGTATGCGTAAGGAGAGCGTATGCGTAAGGAGAGCGTATACGTAAGGAGATCGTATGTGTAATTGTATGAGTAAGGAGAGCGTATGCGTAAGGAGAGCGTATACGTAAGGAGAGCGTATACGTAAGGAGAGCGTATATGTAAGGAGAGCGTATGCGTAAGGAGATTGTATGCGTAATTGTATGCGTAAGGAGAGCGTATACGTAAGGTGAGCGTATGCGTAAGGAGAGCGTATGAGAGCGTATACGTAAGGAGAGCGTATACGTAAGGAGAGCGTATACGTAAGGAGAGCGTATATGTAAGGAGAGCGTATGCGTAAGGAGATTGTATGCGTAATTGTATGCGTAAGGAGAGCGTATACGTAAGGTGAGCGTATGCGTAAGGAGAGCGTATGAGAGCGTATACGTAAGGAGAGCGTATGCGTAAGGAGAGCGTATGCGTAAGGAGAGCGTATGCGTAAGGAGAGAGTATGCGTAAGGAGAGAGTATACGTAAGGAGAGCGTATACGTAAGGAGAGCGTATGCGTAAGGAGAGCATATACGTAAGGAGAGCGTATACGTAAGGAGAGCGTATACGTAAGGAGAGAGTATGCGTAAGGAGAGAGTATACGTAAGGAGAGCGTATGCGTAAGGAGAGCGTATGCGTAAGGAGAGCGTATACGTAAGGAGAGCGTATACGTAAGGAGAGCGTATACGTAAGGAGAGAGTATGAGAGCGTATACGTAAGGTGAGCGTATGCGTAAGGAGAGCGTATGAGAGCGTATACGTAAGGAGAGCGTATACGTAAGGAGAGCGTATGCGTAAGGAGAGCGTATGCGTAAGGAGAGCGTATGAGAGCGTATACGTAAGGAGAGAGTATACGTAAGGAGAGCGTATGCGTAAGGAGAGCGTATACGTAAGGAGAGCATATACGTAAGGAGAGCGTATGCGTAAGGAGAGCGTATGCGTAAGGAGAGCGTATGCGTAAGGAGAGCGTATGCGTAAGGAGAGCGTATGCGTAAGGAGAGCGTATACGTAAGGAGAGCGTATACGTAAGGAGAGCGTATGCGTAAGGTGAGCGTATAGGTAAGGAGAGCGTATGCGTAAGGAGAGCGTATGCGTAAGGAGAGCGTATGCGTAAGGAGAGCGTATGCGTAAGGAGAGCGTATGCGTAAGGAGAGCGTATGCGTAAGGAGAGCGTATGAGAGCGTATACGTAAGGAGAGAGTATACGTAAGGAGAGCGTATGCGTAAGGAGAGCGTATGCGTAAGGAGAGCGTATACGTAAGGAGAGAGTATGCGTAAGGAGAGCGTATGCGTAAGGAGAGCGTATGCGTAAGGAGAGCGTATATGTAAGGAGAGTGTATGCGTAAGGAGAGTGTATGCGTAAGGAGAGCGTATGCGTAAGGAGAGCGTATGCGTAAGGAGAGCGTATAGGTAAGGAGAGCGTATAGGTAAGGAGAGAGTATGCGTAAGGAGAGCGTATGCGTAAGGAGAGAGTATGCGTAAGGAGAGAGTATGCGTAAGGAGAGCGTATGCGTAAGGAGAGTGTATGCGTAAGGAGAGCGTATGCGTAAGGAGAGCGTATGCGTAAGGAGAGCGTATGCGTAAGGTGAGCGTATAGGTAAGGAGAGAGTATGCGTAAGGAGAGCGTATGCGTAAGGAGAGAGTATGCGTAAGGAGAGCGTATGCGTAAGGAGAGAGTATGCGTAAGGAGAGCGTATGCGTAAGGTGAGCGTATGCGTAAGGAGAGTGTATGCGTAAGGAGAGCGTATGCGTAAGGAGAGCGTATGCGTAAGGAGAGAGTATGCGTAAGGAGAGCGTATGCGTAAGGAGAGCGTATGCGTAAGGAGAGAGTATGCGTAAGGAGAGCGTATGCGTAAGGAGAGTGTATGCGTAAGGAGAGCGTATGCGTAAGGAGAGCGTATGCGTAAGGAGAGTGTATGCGTAAGGAGAGCGTATGCGTAAGGAGAGAGTATGCGTAAGGAGAGCGTATGCGTAAGGAGAGTGTATGCGTAAGGAGAGAGTATGCGTAAGGAGAGCGTATGCGTAAGGAGAGAGTATGCGTAAGGAGAGCGTATACGTAAGGAGAGCGTATGCGTAAGGAGAGAGTATGCGTAAGGAGAGAGTATGCGTAAGGAGAGAGTATGCGTAAGGAGAGAGTATACGTAAGGAGAGCGTATACGTAAGGAGAGCGTATACGTAAGGAGAGAGTATGCGTAAGGAGAGAGTATACGTAAGGAGAGCGTATGCGTAAGGAGAGCGTATACGTAAGGAGAGCGTATGCGTAAGGAGAGCGTATGCGTAAGGAGAGCGTATGCGTAAGGAGAGAGTATGCGTAAGGAGAGCGTATGCGTAAGGAGAGCGTATGCGTAAGGAGAGAGTATGCGTAAGGAGATCGTATACGTAAGGAGAGAGTATGCGTAAGGAGATTGTATGCGTAATTGTATGCGTAAGGAGAGAGTATACGTAAGGAGAGAGTATACGTAAGGTGAGCGTATGAGAGCGTATAGGTAAGGTGAGCGTATACGTAAGGAGAGCGTATGCGTAAGGTGAGCGTATGAGAGCGTATAGGTAAGGTGAGCGTATACGTAAGGAGAGCGTATGCGTAAGGAGAGCGTATGCGTAAGGAGAGCGTATGCGTAAGGAGAGCGTATATGTAAGGAGAGCGTATACGTAAGGAGATCGTATGCGTAATTGTATGCGTAAGGAGAGCGTATACGTAAGGAGAGCGTATACGTAAGGAGAGAGTATGCGTAAGGAGATTGTATGTGTAATTGTATGTGTAAGGAGAGAGTATACGTAAGGAGAGAGTATACGTAAGGTGAGCGTATGCGTAAGGAGAGCGTATGAGAGCGTATACGTAAGGAGAGCGTATGCGTAAGGAGAGCGTATGAGAGCGTATACGTAAGGAGAGCGTATGCGTAAGGAGAGCGTATGAGAGCGTATACGTAAGGAGAGCGTATGCGTAAGGAGATTGTATGCGTAATTGTATGCGTAAGGAGAGCGTATATGTAAGGAGAGCGTATACGTAAGGAGATCGTATGCGTAATTGTATGCGTAAGGAGAGCGTATACGTAAGGTGAGCGTATGCGTAAGGAGAGCGTATGAGAGCGTATACGTAAGGAGAGCGTATGCGTAATTGTATGCTTAAGGCGAGAGTATGAGTAAGGAGATCGTATGCGTAAGGAGAGCATATGCGTAAGTGTAAGCACAGTGTCTGCGTACTATATCAACAGAACAGAGATTGACATGCTAATGGTGAACTACAAAATAGAATCAAATATAATATTCTGATCACATGCAATTATTAGATGTTAGTCACGGCAAGGAAGCAAACCGTCTGGATTATAGAAAATATAAATTTTGTATCAAATTGTTTTATGAAATCATGTGATTTATTCAAGTGCACATTTCAGGAACACTCAACTGTCGGAATACAAGCCCAATCTGATGTATTAGGCCAGTATCAGGCGGAAAAGGCACAAAATGCAAGGTAAAGTTTATAGTTCACCCTCAGTTTTTTATCATGAATTTTATCTTTAATGTGATTCCTCATCTACACCCCCCTCCAGCCCATCCCCTCTTTGTTGTGATGTCACTTCCTCTCCCTCAGCTGCCAGCAACACACGCCATCTGCAAATAATCTGCAAAGATCGCAATTTACTTTGCTCTCCAGCAACAGCCAACCAGAGATACAGGACAACATGAGAAAAAACACCACCGTCAACAAATTCACACACGCAAGCACACAAACACACACACACACACACACACACACACACACAAGCACACACACACACACACACACACACACACAAACACACAAACACACACACACACACACACACACACACACACACACAAGCACACACACACACACACACACACACAAACACACAAACACACACACACACACACACACACACAAACACACACACACACACACACACACACACACACACACACACACACACACACACACACACACACACACACAGCTCCACTCCCCTCATTTTCCTTCTGTTTGTTTCTACTGAATTTTCCATCCCTGGACAATGCTGTCTACAAAATGGTCCAGGAAGCTGCCGCAGCTCAAATGGGCAAAACAGCACCTACATACAAGTTAATGGGGGCGTGAGTTCTCTAGAATTTCCTGCTGGACAACTATGTTCACCAGCGAGCAGAAAGAGTGAGTCACTCTCTGAGACAGGTTTGTTCACCAGCGAGCAGAAAGAGTGAGTCACTCTCTGAGACAGGTTTGTTCACCAGCGAGCAGAAAGAGTGAGTCACTCTCTGAGACAGGTTTGTTCACCAGCGAGCAGAAAGAGTGAGTCACTCTCTGAGACAGGTTTGTTCACCAGCGAGCAGAAAGAGTGAGTCACTCTCTGAGACAGGTTTGCTCACCAGCGAGCAGAAAGAGTGAGTCACTCTCTGAGACAGGTTTGTTCACCAGCGAGCAGAAAGAGTGAGTCACTCTCTGAGACAGGTTTGTTCACCAGCGAGCAGAAAGAGTGAGTCACTCTCTGAGACAGGTTTGTTCACCAGCGAGCAGAAAGAGTGAGTCACTCTCTGAGACAGGTTTGTTCACCAGCGAGCAGAAAGAGTGAGTCACTCTCTGAGACAGGTTTGTTCACCAGCGAGCAGAAAGAGTGAGTCACTCTCTGAGACAGGTTTGTTCACCAGCGAGCAGAAAGAGTGAGTCACTCTCTGAGACAGGTTTGTTCACCAGCGAGCAGAAAGAGTGAGTCACTCTCTGAGACAGGTTTGTTCACCAGCGAGCAGAAAGAGTGAGTCACTCTCTGAGACAGGTTTGTTCACCAGCGAGCAGAAAGAGTGAGTCACTCTCTGAGACAGGTTTGCCAAACGGCAGCACAAAAGAATGAGAGCAGTCACACGCAGAAACACTTCACCGCTGGAAAAATGAGCCAAGTTTCAGGGGCTTTGTGTTTGTCCAGATGCTAAATCAGATGTTTCATAACACTGGCAGGCGGGTGAAAAAGGCCTTTATAACGCTGGCAGGGCGACTGAAGCTGGGGAGGCTAGAAGATGGTGGGTTAAAGAGGCCTTTAAAACGCTGGCAGGGCAGAGTGCTGAAGCTGAAGGAGGCTAGAAGATGGCGGGTGAGAGGCCTTTATAACACTGGCAGGGCAGGGTGACTGAAGCTGAGGGAGGCTAGAAGATGGCGGGTGAGAGGCCTTTATAACACTGGCAGGGCAGGGTGACTGAAGCTGAGGGAGGCTAGAAGATGGCGGGTGAGAGGCCTTTATAACGCTGGCAGGGCAGGGTGACTGAAGCTGAAGGAGGCTAGAAGATGGTGGGTGAGAAGCCTTTATAACACTGGCAGGGCAGGGCGACTGAAGCTGAAGGAGGCTAGAAGATGGCGGGTGAGAAGCCTTTATAACACTGGCAGGGCAGGGTGACTGAAGCTGAAGGAGGCAAGAAGATGGCGGGTGTGAGGCCTTTATAACACTGGCAGGGCAGGGTGACTGAAGCTGAGGGAGGCTAGAAGATGGCGGGTGAGAGGCCTTTATAACACTGGCAGGGCAGGGTGACTGAAGCTGAAGGAGGCAAGAAGATGGCGGGTGAGAGGCCTTTATAACGCTGGCAGGGCAGGGTGACTGAAGCTGAAGGAGGCAAGAAGATGGCGGGTGAGAGGCCTTTATAACGCTGGCAGGGCAGGGTGACTGAAGCTGAAGGAGGCTAGAAGATGGCGGGTGAGAGGCCTTTATAACACTGGCAGGGCAGGGTGACTGAAGCTGAAGGAGGCAAGAAGATGGCGGGTGAGAGGCCTTTATAACGCTGGCAGGGCAGGGTGACTGAAGCTGAAGGAGGCAAGAAGATGGCGGGTGTGAGGCCTTTATAACACTGGCAGGGCAGGGTGACTGAAGCTGAGGGAGGCTAGAAGATGGCGGGTGAGAGGCCTTTATAACGCTGGCAGGGCAGGGTGACTGAAGCTGAAGGAGGCTAGAAGATGGTGGGTGAGAAGCCTTTATAACACTGGCAGGGCAGGGTGACTGAAGCTGAAGGAGGCTAGAAGATGGTGGGTGAGAAGCCTTTATAACGCTGGCAGGGCAGGGTGACTGAAGCTGAGGGAGGCTAGAAGATGGCGGGTGAGAGGCCTTTATAACGCTGGCAGGGCAGGGTGACTGAAGCTGAAGGAGGCTAGAAGATGGTGGGTGAGAAGCCTTTATAACACTGGCAGGGCAGGGTGACTGAAGCTGAAGGAGGCAAGAAGATGGCGGGTGTGAGGCCTTTATAACACTGGCAGGGCAGGGTGACTGAAGCTGAGGGAGGCTAGAAGATGGCGGGTGAGAAGCCTTTATAACGCTGGCAGGGCAGGGTGACTGAAGCTGAAGGAGGCTAGAAGATGGTGGGTGAGAAGCTTTTATAACACTGGCAGGGCAGGGTGACTGAAGCTGAAGGAGGCTAGAAGATGGTGGGTGAGAAGCCTTTATAACGCTGGCAGGGCAGGGTGACTGAAGCTGAAGGAGGCTAGAAGATGGCGGGTGAGAAGCCTTTATAACACTGGCAGGGCAGGGTGACTGAAGCTGAAGGAGGCAAGAAGATGGCGGGTGTGAGGCCTTTATAACACTGGCAGGGCAGGGTGACTGAAGCTGAGGGAGGCTAGAAGATGGCGGGTGAAAGAGGCCTTCATAGTAGTGTCAGGGTCTGCAGTGCAGCTTTCCATCAAATTCCGACAAAGTTCCCCTCAGATTTACAGACGCTGTAAATTGAAAATGACCCACAGCTCAATGCTCTGCCAGCCTGTGTGTACTTCGGTCTGAGAGTAAAAACGGCATGTTTGGTTTTTTCAGTTTACCCTGGCTATAGATTTTCAATGTTTTTTTTCAGTGCCATTTTACAGAGACACGAGGAGAGAACACAAAACAGAACCAAACATGGATGCATGGATGGATACAGATGAGTATCTGTATTGGGCATAATCTTGGAGACGGCAGTAACATTTCACTATAACTGTACATGTACGTTATACACTACTCACAAAAAGTTAGGGATATTCGGCTTTCGGGTGAAATTTCAGGATGAACCTAAAATGCACTATAACCTTTACAGGTGAAATTAATTTGACCTTCTCTAAACTTTTGAATGCACATGTCCAACTATTCAATGTTTCAGTACTTTTTGCACAACTTGCTGTTCTCTAACAAAGAGCTGAACGGCAAAATTCACAACAGGTGTTTGATCCATGAATCGACCAATACATTTCCTGGTTCAATTAGAATTGGTATTTAAACAGTCCTCTTCATCATGCTGTTCACATTTTGACATCATGAGACCAAGACGACACCTAACAATTGATCAACAGTACCTCGCCATTGCGAGGCTTCAAACAGGATGTTCTCAGAGGGAAGTGGCCACTGAGCTTAGAGTGTCACAGAGTGTCATCAGCAGGTTGCAACAGAGATACAGAGAGACTGGAAGAGTCACAGAAAGGCATAGAAGTGGACGTCCTTTGGCCACATCCCACACTGATGACCGCTTCATTGTGAACAGTGCCCTGCGGAACCGGATGATGAATGCCACTCAACTCCAGGCACATTTAAGGGAGGTGAGAGGCACCCAAGTGTCACGTCAGACCATTCGAAACCGTTTACATCAGCGTGGTCTGCGTGCTAGACGACCTGCAAGGGTACCTGACCACACCACCAGGCACAGGCGTCATCGTCTTGCATGGGCCAGGGAGCATTTACGCTGGACGAGGGACCAGTGGGCCTCAGTGCTGTTCTCTGATGAAAGTCGATTCACGTTGAGCAGAAATGATGGCCGCCAACGATGTTGGAGACGTCAAGGAGAGCGCTATGCATCAGCCACTGTTGTCACCAGACGACCCTTTGGTGGTGGCGGTGTTACAGTGTGGGCAGGTTTGTCTAGTCAATACAGAACTGCCCTACACTTTGTGAATGGTACAGTGACAAGCCCATACTACCTGAATAACATCATTAATCCAGTCATTGTGCCCCTGCATGAACAACACAGGCCTAATTTCATCTTCATGGACGACAATGCTCCAGCTCATCGAGGTCGCATCATTAGGGAAAGGCTGCTGGAGACTGGGGTACCTCAAATGGAGTGGCCTGTACTTTCTCCAGACCTGAATCCCATAGAAAACCTATGGGATCAGCTGACTCACCGTGTAGAGGCTCGTAACTCTGTACCCCAGAACCTCAATGACCTGAGGGCCGCCCTTCAAGAAGAGTGGGATGCCATGCCTCAGCAGACAATAAGTCGACTTGTGAACAGCATGAGACGTCGTTGTCAAGCTGTAATTGATGCTCAAGGGCACATGACAAGTTATTGAGACATTGACATTTTTGTTGTGGTATACCCACCACTGTTGTTGGCTTTTGTTTCAATAAATTGTTTGAGATGAGGAAATCACCATTGCATGCTTCTACTTAAATGCCCTACTTTCATGATACATATAATATCACTGTAGCGTGAACTTACATTTTCCATAAATTTCACCCGAAAGCCAAATATCCCTAACTTTTTGTGAGTAGTGTATGTGACAAATAAAGAAATCTTGAATCTTGCATGGATTTTGAGATTTAAATCATATTCATTTCACCATTAGGACCTAGGTTCCTTGGTGGTACATAATTGTGATTTTCATGAACTGAACGCGTCCATACACTGCAGCTGGGTAACAATACAAGTTCAGGATATGAGAAGTTATCCATCTTGTGGTTTTAGCACAGGAATCAAATATGCTAGCGAATAGGGCTTTTAGGATTTGTTGTTTTTGTAATCCACACTGATGGTGACTGGGTTGTGCATCTGCGAAAGCTAGCGCATGTGACACTGCAGTGTATTTACTGTAAGTTAGCTTGCGTTATCGATAAAGTAATGCAGTTATCGATAAAGAAATGCAAAAAACCGCGAATATCGGCTGGATATCTATGGCAATGTTGGTGCAGATGATGCAAAAGAAACGCTGCGAGCAGGGTTCGAACCTGCGCGGGGAGACCCCATTGGATTTCAAGTCCAACGCCTTAACCACTCGGCCATCGCAGCCAATGAATACAGCTTTTCGGTCGAATGTACATATAGTCAGCCAGTCACCTAGCCATGCTGACGACGAACAAATATGGGGTTCAAACTCCCAAGAAAAATACTTTGTTTCTTTATCATTTTCAACTGATTTATTGTGCAATAGGCGAAAAAAACTGACCATAACGTTTCGGCTGCAAAGATATTTCCCCCATCTTGCACAATAAAGCAATTGAAAATGATAAAGTATTTTTCTTGGAGTGCGAACCTCATCTATTTATTCGTCGTCATTTAAGAGCTTAGTGCAACACAGCAACGAATCTTATAGTACAAGCTTCAGCCAGGAGCGCGCAATGGTTCACTTTCAATGATATGCATAATCTGAATTTGCCTACGTTAGCTGCTCGATCGTTTTTTGTCATAACGTAAACTGCTAACGTTATCCGGGGAAAAGCAGTTATAATCTAATGTACGAAGGCTACGCAATTACAAGTCAGTCAGCCAGATACCTTAAAAAGATACAACTTAGTTGGCTGTCAGGATACTATTTGCATTGTAGCAGCTAACGCTAGTTCGCTAGTTTCGTTTGTTAGTTCGCTACATCGGTTTTTACAAAATAAATGCAATGAATCGAAAAAGCAAACAATCTGTTCATAATCAACACTGTTATTAAGTTATATAAATCGTGCGGAACTTCTAGCTTGCAAACCAAACAAACGATGACATTATTCTTTACCAGAGGGGCTATTATGAGTCCGACATGCGTTCTAATAACACAATAGTACACTAATAAAGCATATTACTAATTGTCGTCCGCTAATCACGTGGGGATGTAGCTCAGTGGTAGAGCGCATGCTTCGCATGTATGAGGCCCCGGGTTCAATCCCCGGCATCTCCATTCCTTTTACACACGAGTCAGGATAGCTGGTAAAATTTCCCATCTACCCCATTGGAAATGACATATTTGCTTGATCCTACATTATGATGATAATTATTGGAACGTATAATATAGCATGAAGAAATTGATTAACATCTCGTTTTGCATGGATTTGACATACAGTTAAATGCAAAAGTATTGGGACATTGGCATACTTTTTGTTGTTTTAGCTTTGTACTCCAGTAGAATAGATTAGAAATAAAAATAATAATAAGTGCAGACTGTGAGCTTGCAACTTGCGGTGAACTGGCGTGGTTTACATCTATGCCTACTTCCTTTTTTTTCTTCACAATTGAAATTATTCTTCAGTCATCCACTACAGTGTTCTTCCGTCGTCTGGCTCTACCAGGTCGTCTGCTATTGCTGAACTGGCCCGTGCATTCTTACTTCCTAACAACGTATCAAACTGTTGATTTTCACACATGCAGTGTTTTGGTTATGTCTCTGATCGATTTATTCAGATTTTTCAGCCTCACGACGGCCTGCTTTACTGGCATTGAGACTTATTTGGTCCTTATGTTTACAGACAACAGCAACAGACTCCAAATGCAAATTCCACACCGAGAATCAACTCTAGAACTCTTTGACTTTCTTGTGCATGAAATGAAGCAAAGACACACCGCTGGCCATGAAACAACTGAGCAGCTAATTGTCACGTTACTTTTGCTCCCCTGAAATGGGGGGGAATATGTATAAAAGGGCTGTAATACCTACATGGATCATCCGATATGGATGTTAATAGGCTACCCTCAAACTAAAGCGGACAGTCTGCATTTTAAACTCATATTCACTGTCATTCATTTATTTCATATCCAATGAGCTGGAGGACAGAGCCAAAACAACAAATATTGTGTCACGTTTCAAATACATAGGCACTGCACTGTATACAATTGTCCCCATTTTAAAGCTGGCAGGTTGTCAGAAATGTCTGTAATTAAACAGCTAAAACATTTTTCATCGCACACAAAAATGGTCTGGGCCAAATACTCTATAACTAAAATGACTGTATAGCTATGTACTCCATAAAGTGAATCCCTTTAAGTATAGACTAGGTAGCTATAGCCTAAGAGGATACCTTGTTGTTGAAGGCTACTTTATTTTTTATTTTCGAAAAGCACAAGCAGAGATTATTTTACGGAAAGAAGAGGAATATAGTTTGTTAAATCATTGATGCAGTGTAGGCTAACTTAGGCCTACTTTCACCACCAAATTATTTTTAGAGATAGCTAATTGTCGAGTCAACAGAGAAACTTCCGTTCGTCGCGAGCAGACACACCCACGGAAATATAAAAACCACTGTCACTGATCGACGCGGGGTGAACGGGGAATTCACTACATTCAGCTCCAACCAGAACACCGAGGTAAACATCGTTAGCTACCGAGGTAAGTATCGGTAGCTACTTAGGACAGGCTGTCAAGGTTCGTCGGCATACTCGGCGGTCTATTGCGTTGTATTTGGCACAAATACGGGCGCACAGTAGCCTTGGTCGTAGATACTTGGTTGTTTCAGTCAGCTGGTTGCTGGGGTAGTTTGTACAGCTGCGGCGAAAGAAAAGTTGCGAACTTAATTTGAAAAGCAATTCAAATATCGCCTAGATTGGGTCGCATGACTCGACCACCTCTATGCAATGTGCATCATGCTGCTGCTAGGTCGTTTTATGATTAAATATTAGCCGATTAACATAACTGTTTGGAACTAAGGTAGCTATAGCATACTCTTTTTTAATATATAGAGCTATCCTGCAGGAGCTCAGAACTCAGTGGATGGCCAGTTCGCTGAGCGAAGCTCTGAGTTCAGTTTAGAAAGAAATAAAAAATAAAAAAAACTTTAAAAAGTTTTAGAGCTTTGTTTGTGGAAGACTGAAATATGAAACTAGCAGCTCTGGCTATATGATGGCAACAAATTTGCAATTCAAATACAGATAAAAATTCACATAGCCTTCATTTGTTCTTGTGACATAGCGCATGCAAATTAATGTATTCGCTCCCCTGCATTAAAATATTTCATACGTTTATCATCACACTGTTTGTCCGCAGGACAGAAGATGTAATCACAGTAAAAAAAAGAAAAGAAGGTGGTGTGCATTTAACGCCCTAGCCCTAGGGTGTTTTTATATGAAACCGTGGTCACATATAAACACCATAGTGAGTTAAATATACACCAGCAGTGTTAGATTTACACCGGAATTTCACACAATTGCATCGGCTACATATTATTGAATATATATCAATGTGTATTCAATATATTATTGAATACATCAAGCCAAATAGTAGCCTTACAGTCCATACTGATTGGTTGATGATTCTTACAACCTAGGCATCAACTGACAAGGGCGTCCTTTATGTTAAAGTTTTAAAGACACATTTAACCTGCGCATAAACTATGCTAAAGTAACGTTTAAAGTGTGCTTTACCTGAAACCTGAAAAGAGAAGTTCTGTCACACGTTGAAAGTAATTTTCACGTCGTCAATCAAACGAAGTTACAGCCGAAAATTAGATTTTTTGATAATGAGAAGCAAGATTATTTGTTACTTTTTTTGAAAAATGTTGTTCCCTTTTGCACCTCGCCCCCACTGTAGATGAAGGTGTATGAGGTCACACTCACGACGTCACTGGTGCCACACTCCGGCACCTACTGTGGTGTTCAGATAACTCTGATCGGCGCGCGGGGCGAAAGTCTGCCGGCATCATTGGACCACGAGCACCAGCTCTTAACCCCCGGTTCGGTGAGTATAGCACAAGGTCTAGATTTAAATCAAGGATGTATGTTGCGTAGAATATCTATCTATTCAGATTGGATTTGACTTTGGCTTCTACTGAGTTAGTCCGGGTATCTTTTGGCAAAGTGTAGACACGCTACATTGGCTACTTAGCTCATTTGAAGTAGCCTGACTGTTAATCTATTTTTCTGGCAGGCCTGCGCAATAACAATGAAGACACAAAACCCGCTGGGCCCTGTGGTGCTTGTGCGTCTGTGTTTAGAGGCCCGACCCGGCTTCCCTGAACAGGACTGGCACTGCCAGGCCGTGGAGGTGATCTTGTGCAGGAATGGCAACAGGCAGGTCGATCTGTTCCCCTGCAATAAGTGGCTACGACCAGCAGATGGAGCCATTGAACTGCGGAACGGGCGAGGTAAGCTGAGACAATGCCTGGAATGTTTTGGGAATGAGATGTGGGAATGAGGGTATAAAATTAAGAGAAAGCGGAAAACCAGGGGGGTATACTACGAAGGAAGTTTAACATAGCCAGGGTTTCTTTGCGTATTACAAACTACTTCCTCACTAGTTTGGAAAAGGTTTTGCGGGATTTCTTTTGCACACTGCTTGCAAAGTGAGGGGACAGGGCACATAGTAGACAGGGGTCTGAGTGGACAAGGGACAGTGGACAGGGAACAGGGGTCGTATTCGGACACAGCCAAGGGCTTTGGGATCCTTTGGAATGGAGAAGCCTTTTTCCAAAGCCAAGGAGTTGATTGGTCAAAGGGCGGTGCTTTTATATGTTTCAATCTGTTATCCTGAACATAATCTTATAATCGGGATATATTGCCACGGCAACTTACTCTGCACGGCTAACCTGCTCCGGGGCAGGTTATGTCACTAAACTCGCTATCCCCTTAATCTCGGTTCATAGTCCCCCCCTCATCAGTGAACGGGGGAGATGGTGTGGGGATTAAAGCAGTGAACAGGAGAGATGGTGTGGGGATTAAAGCAGTGAACGGGAGAGTTGGTGTGGGGATTAAAGCAGAGCAGTGAACGGGAGAGATGGTGTGGGGATTAAAGCAGTGAACGGGAGAGATGGTGTGGGGATTAAAGCAGAGCAGTGAACGGGAGAGATGGTGTGGGGATTAAAGCAGAGCAGTGAACGGGAGAGATGGTGTGGGGATTAAAGCAGTGAACGGGAGAGATGGTGTGGGGATTAAAGCAGTGAACGGGAGAGATGGTGTGGGGGATTAAAGCAGTGAACAGGAGAGTTGGTGTGGGGATTAAAGCAGTGAACGGGAGAGATGGTGTGGGGATTAAAGCAGTGAACGGGAGAGATGGTGTGGGGATTAAAGCAGTGAACGGGAGAGATGGTGTGGGGATTAAAGCAGTGAACGGGAGAGATGGTGTGGGGATTAAAGCAGTGAACGGGAGAGATGGTGTGGGGATTAAAGCAGTGAACGGGAGAGATGGTGTGGGGATTAAAGCAGAGCAGTGAACGGGAGAGATGGTGTGGGGATTAAAGCAGTGAACGGGAGAGATGGTGTGGGGATTAAAGCAGTGAACGGGAGAGATGGTGTGGGGATTAAAGCAGTGAACGGGAGAGATGGTGTGGGGATTAAAGCAGTGAACGGGAGAGATGGTGTGGGGATTAAAGCAGTGAACGGGAGAGATGGTGTGGGGAATAAAGCAGTGAACGGGAGAGATGGTGTGGGGATTAAAGCAGTGAACGGGAGAGATGGTGTGGGGATTAAAGCAGTGAACGGGAGAGATGGTGTGGGGATTAAAGCAGTGAACGGGAGAGATGGTGTGGGGATTAAAGCAGTGAACGGGAGAGATGGTGTGGGGATTAAAGCAGTGAACGGGAGAGATGGTGTGGGGATTAAAGCAGTGAACGGGAGAGATGGTGTGGGGATTAAAGCAGTGAACGGGAGAGATGGTGTGGGGATTAAAGCAGTGAACGGGAGAGATGGTGTGGGGATTAAAGCAGTGAACGGGAGAGATGGTGTGGGGATTAAAGCAGTGAACGGGAGAGTTGGTGTGGGGATTAAAGCAGTGAACGGGAGAGATGGTGTGGGGATTAAAGCAGTGAACGGGAGAGATGGTGTGGGGATTAAAGCAGTGAACGGGAGAGATGGTGTGGGGATTAAAGCAGTGAACGGGAGAGATGGTGTGGGGATTAAAGCAGTGAACGGGAGAGATGGTGTGGGGATTAAAGCAGTGAACGGGAGAGATGGTGTGGGGATTAAAGCAGTGAACGGGAGAGATGGTGTGGGGATTAAAGCAGTGAACGGGAGAGATGGTGTGGGGATTAAAGCAGTGAACGGGAGAGATGGTGTGGGGATTAAAGCAGTGAACGGGAGAGATGGTGTGGGGATTAAAGCAGTGAACGGGAGAGATGGTGTGGGGATTAAAGCAGTGAACGGGAGAGATGGTGTGGGGATTAAAGCAGTGAACGGGAGAGATGGTGTGGGGATTAAAGCAGTGAACGGGAGAGTTGGTGTGGGGATTAAAGCAGTGAACGGGAGAGATGGTGTGGGGATTAAAGCAGTGAACGGGAGAGATGGTGTGGGGATTAAAGCAGTGAACGGGAGAGATGGTGTGGGGATTAAAGCAGAGCAGTGAACGGGAGAGATGGTGTGGGGATTAAAGCAGTGAACGGGAGAGATGGTGTGGGGATTAAAGCAGTGAACGGGAGAGATGGTGTGGGGATTAAAGCAGTGAACGGGAGAGATGGTGTGGGGATTAAAGCAGTGAACGGGAGAGTTGGTGTGGGGATTAAAGCAGTGAACGGGAGAGATGGTGTGGGGATTAAAGCAGTGAACGGGAGAGATGGTGTGGGGATTAAAGCAGTGAACGGGAGAGATGGTGTGGGGATTAAAGCAGAGCAGTGAACGGGAGAGATGGTGTGGGGATTAAAGCAGTGAACGGGAGAGATGATGTGGGGATTAAAGCAGTGAACGGGAGAGATGGTGTGGGGATTAAAGCAGTGAACGGGAGAGATGGTGTGGGGATTAAAGCAGTGAACGGGAGAGATAATAATAATAATAATAATAATACATTTTATTTATATAGCGCCTTTCAGAACCCAAGGTCGCTTACAGAATTTGAGAGGGGGGAACAGAAACACAAAAGACAACAAGACAAAAGGAGAGATGGTAACAAATGAGATGAAGGTGGAGTAACTGGCTGGTGGAACACACAAAATAAACAAAAAAAAACAACTGGGACAGTAAATAAACATGTACAAAATTCACAGAAAATAACATGGTGGACGGGGTGAGAGGAGAAGAGAGAGAAGAAGAGGGGAGGCTGAGCAGATGGTTAGGGTGGGAGGAGAAACGGAGGAGGGTCATTTAGGGGTAGGGGAGGTTGTAGGCTTGGGAGAAAAGAAATGTTTTTAGCCGGGATTTGAAAATGGGGAGTGTGGGTGAGTCTCTGACGGTTTGTGGGAGTGAGTTCCAGAGTCGGGGTGCAGTCCTGGAAAAGGCTCGATCGCCAAAGGTTTTGAGTTTGGAAAATGGTATGAAGAGGGTGGTGGTGGCGGAAGAGCGGAGGGTTCGGGTGGGGCGGAGGGGCTGGAGGAGGTCAGTCAGGTAGGGGGGGGCCAGGCTGTGGAGGGCTTTGAAGGTGAGGAGGAGAACTTTAAAGTTAATGCGCTCTTTGATGGGGGAGCCAGTGAAGAGATTGGAGTACAGGGGTGATGTGTTCACGGGACCGGGTGTGAGTGAGTAGACGGGCAGCAGAGTTCTGGACCATTTGGAGTCTATGGAGGGAGTGGGAGGTGATACCAGTAAGAAGGGAGTTGCAATAATCAAGGCGGGAGGAGATAAAGGCGTGAATGAGGTTTTCAGCAGCAGAGGGGGAGAGGCAGTGTCTGATTTTGGCAATATTGCGGAGGTGGAAGTATGAGGTCTTGATGACAGAGCTGACATGGGGGACAAAGGAGAGGGTGGGGTCAAGGATGAAACCAAGGTTGCGTGCCAGGGGGGAGGGAGTGATGGTTGAGTCATCGATGGTGAGTGAAATGGGGCCGGTCTTTGAAAGTGTGGATTTGGTGCCAATGAGTAGGAGTTCAGTTTTGTCACTGTTGAGTTTGAGGAAAGGAAAGGAAGGGTGTGGGGATTAAAGCAGTGAACGGGAGAGATGGTGTGGGGATTAAAGCAGTGAACGGGAGAGATGGTGTGGGGATTAAAGCAGTGAACGGGAGAGATGGTGTGGGGATTAAAGCAGTGAACGGGAGAGATGGTGTGGGGATTAAAGCAGTGAACGGGAGAGATGGTGTGGGGATTAAAGCAGTGAACGGGAGAGATGGTGTGGGGATTAAAGCAGTGAACGGGAGAGATGGTGTGGGGATTAAAGCAGTGAACGGGAGAGATGGTGTGGGGATTAAAGCAGTGAACGGGAGAGATGGTGTGTGGATTAAAGCAGTGAACGGGAGAGATGGTGTGGGGATTAAAGCAGTGAACGGGAGAGTTGGTGTGGGGATTAAAGCAGTGAACGGGAGAGTTGGTGTGGGGATTAAAGCAGCGAACGGGAGAGATGGTGTGGGGATTAAAGCAGTGAACGGGAGAGATGGTGTGGGGATTAAAGCAGTGAACGGGAGAGATGGTATGGGGATTAAAGCAGTGAACGGGAGAGATGGTGTGGGGATTAAAGCAGTGAACGGGAGAGATGGTGTGGGGATTAAAGCAGTGAACGGGAGAGATGGTGTGGGGATTAAAGCAGTGAACGGGAGAGATGGTGTGGGGATTAAAGCAGTGAACGGGAGAGATGGTGTGGGGATTAAAGCAGTGAACGGGAGAGATGGTATGGGGATTAAAGCAGTGAACGGGAGAGATGGTGTGGGGATTAAAGCAGTGAACGGGAGAGATGGTGTGGGGATTAAAGCAGTGAACGGGAGAGATGGTGTGGGGATTAAAGCAGTGAACGGGAGAGATGGTGTGGGGATTAAAGCAGTGCAGGGTTTTGAAAGTGGAAGTGTGTTTAATACCTTGCTAAAGCATGATCTTTCTCTCCCACGCGCGCGCACACACACACACACACACACACACACACACAAACATTCACACATTCATGCACACACAAACATTCACACATTCATGCACACACACACACAAACATTCACACATTCATGCACACACACGCACAAACATTCACACATTCATGCACACACACGCACAAACATTCACACATTCATGCACACACACAGTTTGTACTGTAGACTCCGAGACGCTACAGATGCTGAAAGAGCACAGAACCAGGGAGCTTCAGACCAAACAGCAGAATTTCAGGTGAGACTTTTTTCTCTGTCTCTCTCTCTCTCTCTCTCTCTCTCTCTTTCTCTATCTCTCTCTCTCTTTCTCTCTCTGTCTCTGTCTCTCTCTCTTTCTTTTCCTTCTCTGTCCTCTCATTTTCATTTAAAGCGTCATTTGAATATGGTGTTGAGATGTGACAATAATGCTGGTTTTTTAATGTTTAAAAAATTCTCTCTCTCAATTCAATTCAATTTTCAATTTCAAGGTGCTTTATTGGCATGACAAACTGTGTTGCCAAAGCAAATGTTACAAACAACAACAACGATAATAATAATAATAATAATAATAATAGTAACAATAAAAACAATAATCAATAAATAAAAATGAACTCAACAACCTATTAAATACACACACGTCTTAACTGCAGGTGTTGTCGGTTATCTTGTTCCTGTGTAGATGACAGGTTGCTACATATGAAGCAGCTAGTGGGGCTGTGTGTCCTTCACCCAGTACTATGGGTAACTTTTCTTCGTCTGGAAGTGTGGTAAAATTTGGAAGTATTGTTGCTGTTTTATTTATTTTTTTATTAATTCCGAATTTCCCCTATATTTATTGCAGTGTAGAAGGAAGTGTATCTCTGTCTCAACCTCACCTGTCTCACAGTGATCACATGTCCTCTCCTCTTTTTCAATGGCCTGGCTGTGATCACTTAGTCTGTATTTGGTAAGGATCTGTCTCTGCTTTATATCTCTGACAGTGGAGAGATATTCTGCCAATTTGTAATTTCTTTTTAGCATATTACAGTTTTTTTACAATTGCTTTGACAAGTTTCAATGTGCAAAACTCTTAACACAGAATGCTATACTGCTCATTTTGGGTTCAAAATGTAATATAGCATGCAAAATAAAAATACCAGTGTCCAATCAGGGAAAATTATATGCAAAAGTTTATCACAGCACCAGAACATTAGATATTTCAAACAATGAAGTTAAATCATTGCTGTATTTTAAATATACAACAGTCATTGTGAAATAATGCTGCCAAACATAAAATAATCCTTCTGATAAAAAAATAGTTTGAAAGTGTTCTTTGGTCATAACGCAAAATGCTATACTCCTAATCTTGGGCTCAAAATCATATATCGCATGCACAATAGAAACAACTGAACCAAATTAGATCGTATTTCATGCTAAAGTTTATCATAGTGTCAGAACAGAGGAGGAAGTGCATCTCTGTCTCTTCCTGTCCTGTCTTACAGTGACCACATAGACGTTCCCCTTTGCGCAACCAGGACTTTTTACGTCTACCTTTTTCAATAGCAAGTGTGTGGTCACTGAGCCCGGTCAGGATCTGTCTCTGCTTTGTATCTCTGACAGGGAAGAGATATTTTGCCTGTGTGTATTCTCTGTTTAGGGCCCAATAGCAATTTAGTTTACTTTGGGATTTGGTACTGGTGTTCCAATGTTCCAAATATATAGTTTTGATTTGTTTCATAGTTTGGTTGACTCTAATTGGCAGTTCTGAAGCAGTGCTGACCTGAAGCTTTGTGTTAGTATTGATTAGTTTAGATAGGTTCAGAACCAGCTGACTGAGGGGATACTTTCCTGGGCTGACCTCTTGGGTTTTTAGAGCTTAATACTGTAATGAGCTTTCCGGGCTAGTTTTTAGATGCTCAATGAAATTTATTGCCCTTTTCTGAATAAGAATTGGATACCTGCTTAATTTAGCTCTGCATGCATTGTTTGGAGTATTCCTATGTACCTGTAGGATATTTTTACAAAATTCTGCATGCAAAATTTCAGCTGGATGTTTTTCCCATCTAGTGTAGTCTTGCTGACTGAGTGGACCCCATATTTCACTTCCATATAGCACAATTGGCTGTATCACGCTATCAGATATTTTTGTCCAAATTCTATTGGGGATGTTTATCTTATGGAATCTTCTTTTGATTGCATAAAAAGCTCTACGAGCTTTTTCTTTTAATGCATTGACTGCCAGACCAAAGCTCCCTGATGCACTGATTTTTATTCCTAGGTAATCATAACTTTGTGTATGTTCTAGGGCAGTGTTTCCTAGAGTAAAGCAGTATCTGTTTTCCTGAGACCTGGGGCCCTATCTTACACCCGGCGCAAAGCGGTGCTAACCGCTTTGTTATTAATCAATATTACTGTGCAGGTAGCCTAATGAACTTCGGATGAAGCTTGAACTTCGAGAACTCCATGAGAACAGCCTCATGGAATTGATGTTAGACACTTTCATTGCGTAATCAAATGAAATTCGCTGAACAAGCAGGCTAATTTGGCGTTTTCTAAGGTTAGACTGAAGCCATTGATAGCTTATTCTCAGCTGTTGCAGGTCCTTTTAACTAAATTTTAACCGCATATATTTTGTAAAATAACAGCCCTGTCGGGAATTACCAGGAACTCATAGGCTAATAGTCTGAATAATATTGATCATACTCCATTTAGCCTATTCCTTGATCACACTAAACACACATGAGCATGTCTGTTTCGACATCAAGCAATCCGCCAAGGTGGAAAAGCAGGCTTTTAAAGGGAATGGGATATGACATTTTGATTGATTTATTGCATGTCACGCCCAAGACACACCTATAATTAATGAAGAGACTAGGTTCAGCCCAGTTGCACCTTGCGCTGTGCTTAGCGCCCAAAAAACACGCCGTTAAAAATAGCAAAGGTGGACTTGGACACGCCCAAAATGGACTTTACGCCATGCGCTTAGACCAAGCGCCAAGATCGCCAAGATAGAGCCCCTGGAATTTTTTTTTTGGAAGACCATAATTTTTCAAATAACTTTTTCAAATTTACTGTCATGGCCCAGTTTTGACAGTATTTCTCCAGCAGATCCAGATGCTGTAGCCCCTGTGCTGTGGGCTACAGCAGCACCAGGTCATCTGCATAGAGAAGAAATTTAATGTCTGTGTTGTTTAGGGTGAGGCCAGGGAGCTGCAGATTGTTCAGTAACAACGCTAACTCATCTATATAAATATGAACAAGGTTGGACTCAAACTGCAGCCCTGCCTCACCCCATGCCCTTCAGTGAAGTATTCTGTTCTTTTTTCCCCCGATTTTTATTGCACACTTATTTTGCATATATATTGATTTAATTATATCATAAGCATTACCCCCTACACCACTTTGCAGAATTTTGTAATAGAGGCCCTCATGCCAAATTGAATCAAATGCTTTCTTGAAGTCTATAAAGCTGGCAAAAAAAATTCCTTTGTCTTTTTGGTGCACTTGTTTATTAATTAGGGTATGTAGGGTGTAAATATGACCACTAGTGCGATGTTTCGGAAGAAAGCCAATCTGACTCTTACTCAAGACATTCCTTACATTGCTCGGTAAGGAAGGCCTGTATTCGGGCATTTAGAATACTGCAGAAAACCTTCCCCAGGTTACTGTTCACACAGATGCCTCGGTAGTTGTCGGGGTCAAATTTGTCTCCACTTTTGTAAATTGGAGATATAAGCCCTTGATTCCAGATGTCAGGAAAGCATCTTGTCTGTAGAACCAGGTTGAATAATTTAAGTAAGGCCTTCTGCAGTTCAGAGTTACTGTGTTTTCAGCATTTCTGTTCTGATATTGTCAGGGCCACAAGCTTTTTTAGGTTTGATTTTTTTCAGTTGATCTTTCAGCTCTTTAAAGGTAATTGGGTTGTCTAATGGGTTTTGATTGTCCTTTATTGTTGATTCCAATATTTAAAATCTTTCTTGGATTCGTTTCTGTTTGACTTTGAGATTGTTTGGAGCAAAATTCCTTATATAGGTCTTTAAAGTGTTTTTGTACAGTGAATGAGGAGGGTAATATTGGGGGGTTTGGGGGAGTGGGGAGTGTTTTTGTACAGTGAATGAGGAGGGTAATATTGGGGGGTTTGGGTAGTGGGGAGTGTTTTTGTACAGTGAATGAGGAGGGTAATATTGGGGGGTTTGGGGAGTGTTTTTGTACAGTGAATGAGGAGGGTAATATTGGGGGGTTTGGGGAATGGGGAGTGTTTTTGTACAGTGAATGAGGAGGGTAATATTGGGGGGGTTTGGGGAGTGTTTTTGTACAGTGAATGAGGAGGGTTAATATTGGGGGGGTTTGGGGAGTGGGGAGTGTTTTTGTACAGTGAATGAGGAGGGTA